>WAAB01024411.1:0-77756 GCA_013389865.1 Piaya cayana
ACAGAATTGCACTGTGCTCTACATAATAACCCTCAGTTTTGGACTACAGAGAGCCAGGCCAAGATTCCAGTTTCCTGGTTACTTATTAAGTGGGCTGAATTGGTGAGGGAAGGGAATGAGTAGGTCCCAAGCTACCACACCTTTGGCTGATGGAGGAATTCATAGACACCTCTTGAGAAAAGTGTCATAGAGTCTGATCCCCAAATTCTGATACAACTGGGCAAAAAAGGGAGATGTGTTTGCACATGTACTTTGCTGTCTGAGGTGCACCACTCTCAAATATACTGCTTCCACCTTTCCTGGAATTTTCGTGCAGTCCTATAATAACAAGCTTTGTGATATTCAAAAGAAGATAGTTTTTGAGCAGAGGACAGATATCACAATTTCCTAAAAGGAGAAAGAAAAAAAATCGTTGTGGGATAATCTTCTCCCCAATTGGCATTATCAGGAACATTTTATGCTGTCGTGTGGTCTGATTGTCCAGTACCTAATTGTTCCCAGATAACTCAAAATATCTGCAACTATTAGCTAAACAGACTTACTCACTTGAGCCTAAGAGAACTGCTCTGCATTTGTGGGATCATCTTTTCCAGACACTGGTTTCTTCTACAGAGGATGAAGGCAATACTGAATATATGTATCAGGTTCATCTTTGCAGCACATAGGTCTATGTCATTATTGCCTCTCTTTAGATTTGTGGGTCACATACCAAAAAATTTTTTTTTCAAAGTGAGAAAGAACAAAACATACTTTCAGTGTGCCTCTTTTCAAAGAACCTCAACCATTTATCTGCGTTGCCAGGGCTAGCCTCTGTGGTGAGAAGGACTTTCAAGGTACCCTTTCCAACAACCCTGAATAACAGTCTTAGTTGTTGTGACATTGCCGCTCCTTGGTTTTGAACTTTTGCCCAGGTCTACAGCAACTCTTTCATGATGCTTGTAGATACACAGTAGCTTTGTCTGACATCTGTACTGCCTTCTGGCTTGAATTCTTTTTGTCCCGAGCATGTTTGGCTGTTCAGAGATTTGTAGGGTAACAGTCAGTCCTCTCACATGTTGTTATCACCCAGTGGAGGTGGTCTTGAATGCAGACTGTGGTTCCTTAGGGATCTGTGGCCTTAGCCAAACAGGTATGCACTTTCTGTCCATGTTTCATATAACCCATTTTATTATGTGTTCAGCTCCTGTGCTGCTAATTATTGCAACTTCATTTTAGTATACCAAAACATTCCATGAAAGTGTTCAGTGATATGTAAACACTACCTTAGAATTACTTTGATCTTCTTTTATTTATACAGAAGAGTGGCTGTGCTTAGGAACTGCATCTGGGAGGAAACTACTCTACAGGTAGTACTGATCTAACCTTTGTGCTCCTTAGTCTCTGCCCACATGAAGATTTGGTTTCCGCAGGTATGACTAGATGCTTCACAAAGCTGAAGTAAATATTTTGATTTGATTGTCCTAATTTTTCTTGTTTAGCATCTCTGTGAATATTCGTTTTTTTTTTTCCTGTTATTCTCTGGATCATGGATATACTTTAAAGAGTGAACAAAATGGTTTGTGGGTTGCCATGACTTTCTCTGGAAGTGCAATTTTTTTTTTTTTCATCAGTGCTAATCCATCGACTTTGGTTTTTTATTTAAAAATGTCTGTGTCCAAACTAAAGGCAATGATGCTACCCCTTGTAATAGACAGAACAATCTTAGCAGGTCTTTTGAAAGCTTTTTTGCATCATTCTTGGGTTCTTATTTTGAAGAAAATAACTCAAAATCTTGTTTCTAGTAACACATTCTGTAATTTTTCCAAGCCATTTTGATGTGTATACTTTCTTTCTATAAAACTACCTGGAAAATATACCTTTTGCAGAATTAATTTTTTTATGACTTCCATTCATCTTCTACTTCTGTCTCTCTGTGTCTTTAAGATTATGTGTGGAAGTTGTGGTGGTACAGAACCTGGAGAATGCTCTCTGAGACTTTTTAATGTGTTACAGGTCTTACTATTCTAGCATGTATTTAAATGCAATGTGATGAAATTTTGACTTTCAATGGCAATGAAAACCCTTCTTTTTTTAAAAAAAAATAAAGAGTATTTATTTCTGCATTTTGCCAATACTCTCCCCCTATACATATAAAATTGGTCAAACTAGGTCAGACCAATGGTTTATTTCCCATCTCCAACAGTGTGCAACAGCAGACACCTATAGAACATTACAAGAACATGGCAAGCAGACAGTAATACCTCCCAGCCCTCAGCACTCGTGGTGGCAGCCATGTACAGCATCTTTGTTCTTAATCGTCCTTGATGGATTTTTTTTTCTTCCGGGAATATGAACCCTTCAAAACATCTGGCAATCATAGTATCCTATAGCAAAATTTCTGCAATTTAACTTGCATTTACATCTCTGGCAGTCCTGTCCAGAACGCACTATTTCTTATAAGATTTTGTTATTTAATTCTTTGATGCTCTGTGTACTCAAATACCAGTTGTATTAATTTGCTGCATTTTTTTATTTGTATTTCAAGTGTCTTTTTTTGTGATAAAGCAGCATCTTCAGACAGGAATGCTGGAAATAGTTAATTTGCTGGTCTTTTTTTCAAGTTTTATTGTAGACAGTAAATATTTTTTCTCTGTGGGAGCCAAGGTAAACAGGTTACTAGGTTTTGGGTTGTTTTCTACAAGGCTGGTGAATGTTTTGACTTTCCTGTTTCCTACTGGATTGGCTGAGCTATGCTACTCCATTTGTTCCTTCCTCCGCTGGAGGAAGCTCATGTTGTAAACTTCATAGAGCTTCCCTCTTCTCTCTAGACTTTGGAAGACATTGTCATATACAGAACAGCTTGTGTATGCATAGCAGTCTTGAATATGCAATGTCCTCATAGATACTATGTGACTAATTTCAAAAAATAATTTCTCAGTTTTCTCCAGGACACAACACCTTGCAATGGATTCTAGTGTCAAGTCTCAATATCTATTTGCTGACAGAATGTACCTTTTGATGTTTTTTAATTCTCTTTGCATTTAACATTTAATTCACCTACCATATATGAAAAATGCTGTCCACATCCTGCCAGTTTCATGGAAGAGACAGTATTTCTCCTCATGCAAGGAGGTAGACTTCTATCCTTTTTCCCCAGGAATGTCATTCATTCTGTCCCAGCATCAGATGTAGATGTTAGTATTATTTCTTACAGAAACTGTATCCAGGAAGATATTAGTTACCAGAACACTAGAACCAAGGTGTTTAAGCTTGCTTCATCATCTTCCCTCTCCTTATTCTATTTTGTAACCAAACAGTATCATTGTTGCTAAAACTCTCTCCCTGTAGGTGTTCTCCAACTGTATTACTCCCACTGCTTCACTGTTTGCCTATGTGATGTACTCAAACATAATGTCTAATGTAATTATTTTCCTTAGGCATGGGTGTTTCTTTTCCTTTGCATGGTGCAATCCACTGCTATTGCAAACGTATATTGCTGGGTTTCTGTCACTTTCTTCAGCAGAAGTAATAAGCATAATTGGCATTCTTGTCTTCACAAGGAACTCTGTTTTGGTGGAAGTATGTATTCTATCAGATCCTGACATTTACAGATTGATACTTCTAAATAATGTCATATCCATTTGGATATCCACTTTGGCTAGGTCAAGTGCTTTGACTATCCTATTGAATTGTTGTTCTAATGCTTATAATTTTCCTTCTTTTTTAAAATTTGCATACTGTATATTATAATTCATATGCATTTCCATTTTTTAAATATGGGATATTTTGCAATCTAGTGGGTTAACCAACCATTAGCTATTTTAATGAGGTATTTTTCTAAATTCTCCTTACTTCTATTTTGTTATTAAGTAGAAAAATGTTTCAGTTCTTATTTTTCAAGACAAACAATCTTAAATAAGTTAAACAGTAAGCCTGGATTTTCTCCCTCTCCTTCAATATACTTACAGCTAGCGACATATGTACTGTAGATACTGCTGCCATTTTTCATGGTACATAATAGTAAATGAAGAGCTATTTAGATTTATAGATTACTTATTAAGAAGATATGATAAAGATATCATCTCCTCTAATTCTGTCTATTATTATCCCTATCTTCTGATTAGGTTCAGTAAGCCATACTTTATTTCTAATGCCATGAATTATCTTTATTTACACTGCTCACACAAACATGGAATAGAGAACGGCGTACTACAAAAAACTTTTAGGACAAACAATTTGAAGTACACCTTTTCTCTCAGCAGCTGAGCTGAATTTGGCACAATGGGGAGAGGAGAAAAGGAGATTCCTTCCTGCATGAGGAAGAGTCCTAGTGTTACCCTTCTGTTTCTCTTATCCAGGATCATTTTATTTATCAAAAAACTGCATTAACACTCTACAGAACTTTTGTTATTGATTCAACTGTTTCACAGAGGAGAAATGATAGCTCTAAATGTAGCAGATTACATGGTTAGGAGAAAACACCTCCTGAAACACAATCCAGAAAAGCAAGAGGATCTAGACCACTGTCTCCCTCTTGAGGGGCATTTTTGAACATATGTATATTTATTAACAAATACATGTATCTATATATATATAGACATATCCACAACCAAATACATATATATATATTACATATTTGTATGTATACATACGCAAAGGCAGCATGAATGTGCTGCTAAAAATTTTGTTAGCCAAGACAAGTGGATATTACTTCAGCGATAGTTGGAAGGACCAAGCTTTCTCTTCATGTAAGGACTTCTGTCACTTCTTGTGGCAGATACAGTTTAACCATGTTGATATACATGTGTAGTCATTTAGATTGACACATTTTTTATAACTTTGACTCGCACTTCCTATCTCCTATTCCCCATTTCGACAATTAATGTGTTTTGCTACTGAAGTAACTCATATATGCAGGATCATTTTTATCTCGTGACACTCAGCTTATCATCAGTTTCAACTGTATTACTTATCTCCCACACCTTATTTCTTCTCTGAAGGAAAAAAAATAGAACTGGGAAAAGAGCAAAGTTAAGTGGAATAATAAAAATAACAACCCCTTGAATAGGAGTAAGAAAATAAAACAAAGACAAAAAAAGGACCTCAGCAAAAAGTATAATAGGATATATCAAGAAACTAGAGATGTCATCCTCTGAGATGATGCAAGATAAGGATAGGTTTTATTTAGGCTCTCGGGGGACAATTTTTTCGTTTTACTTTTTAATTTACAATCTCTATTTAGACTCTTAATTAAAACCAGTTTCAAGGCAGTGATAGCACTACTGCTATTTCATCCTCAGAGCTGAATTACTTCAATCATTGTTGCAAAGTCTGTTCTATATAACTTTTATCTGCTGGCTAGATGGAGATTTTTCTGGACTCATTACTTGCCATGATCCATTACTCACAAGATATTTTACCTAAATGTTAGATTCTCTCTGTTAAATTAGTGATATCAAACCAGCTAGGGCTTAGATCTAGCCTCATGATCCTTTTAGTAGGTTCTGACAAAGGAAGGCTTGGTTAAAGAATGATTTTGTATCTTGCATGCACAAAAAATGATCAGGGGCATGAGCTACTGGTCTCATAAAGCTCTACCTCTTTGGCCATCCACTAGAGTGCAAAATTTGTGAATGTAGTTATAGGGACCTGCACATCACCTTGTTTGGCTTCAGGACTGCTGCTGCTGGAGATGATAGGCACATAAGATATGAAATTCACCTTTTGATCTCTGCTACAGGAACTGCAGGAGCCCAGTTTTAACTAGACATATAATGGGTCAATATGATCAAAAGTGTGGAAGAGGAGTTAACTAATAAAAAAATGTGACCCACTGCTCAAGGCAGGTAACACTATATGTCAAGATTGCATAGAAGACAGGTTTTAAAGGACCTTACTTCCCTGACTTATGTAGATTTGATCTTCCACAGGTGTAATGATTTTAATCTCTGTAGGATGTTCATTTATCATCATCATTCCATTCATCATCACTGAAGATCAATGGACACATCAGTTTTAGGCCAAACACAGCATATGTGGTAACATAGTCAACAAAATCATATATGAGGGAGGCAGAAAGGAGGAAGAAGGGGTTATTCATACTGCTTAGTGTTCGATGCTTAACTTGGAAACCAATGTTGCTAATCACTCAGTGCAGAAAGCAAAAGCCCTTACAGAGGTGTCCAGAACAAAGTCTCATGGTCTTCCAGGAGGAGACAATGTGGTAGAGACCTCACACTGCTACTACCTTTCTCTAACCCCATGATAAAGGCAATAGAAGGAATAGGGACTAGTGTGTGGTCAGTTTCAGATGTTCAGGGTCACAGCTGCAAAAAAAAGAATCAAGCACACATACAGCATAAAGAAAA
Source organism: Piaya cayana (assembly GCA_013389865.1). Classification (NCBI taxonomy): domain Eukaryota; kingdom Metazoa; phylum Chordata; class Aves; order Cuculiformes; family Coccyzidae; genus Piaya; species Piaya cayana. The sequence continues at coordinate 6,348 of WAAB01024411.1, forward strand.
AGGAGACTCCATGGCCTATTCCTTAATTTCTCACTATAAACCCTGATGCATATATTTTATTTAACAGGAAACTATTTCAATATATGACACTGACATTTTTCAAAGAAGTAAGTTCTGATTTCAAACAGTAAAATGCTAAAAAGGATGATGGTCGCTTCACCTTAATTCTTTACTCCTTATTAGCCTCTACGATAAGAGGGTTTTTAAAAATTGTCATTCTTATTTGTAATATTACTGTAAGTGAAACACACTCATCTTCATATTAAGTGTCACAAAATCTGTTAAATTCTTACTAATATAAAATCAATGATTAATGAAACATTTGCACATTGGCTACGCCTTTAATAATAATTTCACAAATCTGATGCAGGTGTCATGATAATTACAACCATAATGTCTCTAATAACTTTGGAATTGATTACCATGGGTTTTTTTAAACTTGCCAAGACAGAAATAAGCTGAAGACTGCTGCAGATATTCTGGTTTGCACCTAGAAGTTTTCCAGCCTTTAGAAAGCCTCTGTAAATTAGAATGAAGTCTAATCTTGTACATTTTTGCCCAAGCCTTCTAAAACAGACATGAATGGGACATGACATAGACAGTAGTAGCAATAAATAAAAACAACGATTATGATTTTACATAATGAATGGTAAAGGTAAAAATAAACTCTGAACAGCAACACCCTTTAGACAAGTGGTGTCTAAGATAAAAGATAAAAATCAGACATGAAATTAAGTATCAAAAGTAAAAATAACTTCTCCCCCTTTGAGACAACTTGCAGAGGATTTTCCCCTGGAAATAAACATACTGGGAACTACACAGTGAGGAATTCTGAAAGTAGCATCAAATTCCAGTAGTCTCTCATTTGCTACTACAGAATTAAGTAACAGGAAACACTGTACTCTGTAACTGATTTCAGTTATTTCTTAATCTACAATATTTTTGGAGGTTAATGGTATTTCAAGTTTTAATATTACAGAAAGAACTTAATGTTTATGATGGCCTCAGCCATGGTAGTAGGTAGAGCGTTTACAAACCAAGTGGTGAAAAACTATTATGTGCAATATGCACATTAGAAAACATGGGTTACAACATCCAGCTGTAATATTGACGTTTCAAAAATTCCAACATTCATATTTCTGGTAGTAACAATAGAAATGCCTAACCTCTTAAACAGTACTTCAAATCTTCACTTTTACACACTTAACTAACCCTTAATGAGACAGCAGCAATATATTTACATAACATTAATTCATCAATATAATGGGGAAACCAAGTTATTACAGCCTACTTTTATCTTATCTAAATTTAAAAACCATTTTGGAGTACCTAATTCCAGGATTATAACTGTCTGGGGCCCCTACACAATCAATGAAGGGAAGGAAAGAGAGAGATAAAGATGGAGACACCCAAGAGCAATTCTACCATGAAGGAATGTGACATTTATCTTCTCCCCAGTCTTTGAGGAAGAAATGTGATTTGTTATCCAGTAATGGACAATGTTCACATTTTGATCCGTGACTTCAAGTTTAGTGATGCATACAGGCAACCAGTGGCCTGTGTCATCTCTGATTTGCTACGTAAGGACGCAATTCAGCATGCCTAAGGACATTGCTTGGGAAGAAGTAATACAAGAAGTGGGCTTTGGAGCTGCTAGGAAAATGAAAACCTCAAACCTCATTCCCAGTTGCTAGTAGTGTAATTAATAGACTATTGAAATCAACACAGTTCAAGTGTTATAATTATAACTAAAATACTCTGAGGGTATTAGTATGGTACAAAGGCACAGGCCTCATGATTCATTCAGTTTCTTCAGATATCAATGAACCACAGAGAAGATGCCACCAGAACAAACAAATTAGCAGACAGACACTACATCCTCTGTTATCCTTTTGAGGCAATGATTCTGTGCAAAGGCTGGCCTCGGAAGAGATACGTTATTTGGTATCGATATAGTTATGATCTTGTTGTCTAAAAGTAAGCGTCAAGTGTTATTTGAGATACCCTATAGCGTGCCGACCATAACTGATGCTCTAGAGGAAAATCATGAAGTTGTGGGTCTCCCACGTGTCCTACATACTTTCTGCCTGCTACTAGATAATGTCTCAACGTACCTCAAAGTGGCAATAAATGCCTATATCTAGGCAAATAACTGGGTGTCTGTTTGCTGCAAGTCATCTGAACAAAGAAATTGCTACCTGGTGGTAACAGAAGTGGCAGCATCCAATACAGATGTTTTTTGCTACTTACACCTCTTGAGATGAATATGTGCCAAGTACATGTAAAACTCTGTCTATGGACTTTCTTCCCTTTCTTGAATTAAAGTGACTTTATCTGAAAGGCATAACATGATAGATATAATCTCATTTACATTTAAAATATACCAAGATTTCTGATTAAAGATGTAAAACAGTACACATTAAGGGAAATGCCAAAGCCATTTATAGAGTAAAATCTGTTTATAGGCTGCAATATAAGCAGATATTGTACCAAGTTGTTATTTTTACTACTTTATGTTTATTTCAATTTTTTATAAATTCTCATTTCATATTAATATTCAGTATTTGCACTGTATGTGGACACTGTGTAAACATGAATGTTCACATTGTCATGTTGTTATGACAATTTGGTTCATTTTTTTATAACTTCCATAAATTATCTATGGAACTGCAAACTAGCTTTATCACTGGCATCATCATTTTCAGAAGCATATTAAATATTTTGTGAAAAGTGTATCGACATAAAGAAACAAAGGGAATAGCTCATCATATTTGATTATTTTATAACATATTTATATAAACACTTAGTATGGTATATTTGATGTCTGCAATCAGGCACTTGGGACAAATTCACAAGAACAACTTTTAGAAGAGTGTCTAATAATGCATTTAAATGACTGAGAATCTGCAAGTGAAAAAAAAAGATTGTTGTACCTGTGTAATTTCTGGGTTCTGTGTAAGTGTACGGGGACTGTTACCAGCCCACTTTGAACTGCTGCAGTGACCTCATAGACCTTTTGCTCCTGCAGATTCATTTTAGTGGTCTGATGTCTCTGGATAGATTTACTCCATGAGTCAAGAGTTGACCACATTCATTCATGTTCTTGCTTGTAAGCCCCTGGGACCAAGTACATGTAAAAAAGAGTCTATGACGTTGCATTAGATTTTAACAGCAGGAGCATTGTCACCTTTCTCTTCAAAGCCAGACAAATATAAAGAATTTGCTTTTGTCTTACATGAAAAGCTTAAAAATGCCACAGAAAAGTAGGCATGACACCAGAGCTCTTTTATAATTGTATGGCAACCTCTCCACATAGCAGAAGTTTCAAAGTAACCAAGCATGACTGTAGCTTGCCAGCAAGTAGGAACATGTAAACTCTTATGAATAATCTGGCCAACCATCTGAATGAGAAGTTAATGGTAGAAGACACCATTTGGCATGTGTACTTACATTCTCAAAATCGGGTTTCACTTTGGAATATATGTTAATTAAATGAATTAATTTGTTTTATTATGGAATGCTATAGATAGATTCTATTGGCTTAGAAATTAAAAACACTTCTCGTCTAATATGTCTTATATCATTATGAAAATCTTAGACGCAGTTAGACACATAAACACTACTTGGCACGTAAAAGACAAGTAAGAAAGGTCTAACATAATTTTCAACTTTTTTGTCAATAGTGGAACAACAGAATTCTTGCCCCAAGCATTATGTGGAGAAAAAGAAACAAATAAATTTCTTTTGTTTCTGCAGGATGAATGAGCAAAACAATGAGAGGTTTTGGCAAGTTGACATGTTTGTCTACATATTAGTAATTTTCATATTAGAGGAAGCTCAGATGCCACTGCAAATTATCAGGCAGCAAATTAATCTGAAATCAGCAGGAAATCACTGAATGTCACTGAAGGAAAGGTGAGGTCAGGCCCGAGTTTGTTATTGACATATGTTAGTTCCAGCTGGGCTTCAAACAAAGCCTTTTTGTATAAACAAACCACCATTTACTTTGCTGGAAAACTTCTGACTAGATCTACTGCTAATCTACTCTTTCCACTGGCCTGTCACTAGTCCAAGGAATCTGACAATATGTGGGGTGTTAATACCGGACATGATTTAAAACCTCTGAAGGATTATGTAGATTTACATGTGTACTCTTTCTAATTTCACTGTGTTGACAGCTTCAGATTTCCCAGCACCAAAACACAGTATTTTCAAGATGATGCTGCATATCTGGGACATCCAGGAATAACAGAATACAGTTCAATAAAACTGTCATTCATGGGAAGAGTTACAACTGCCTTGTAATATGCGGAAGCCACCAAGCCAATGCACAGTCATTTTGCATGATTAAAATGCCCAGTGAAATGCCAGTGATGAACCACTGCTGTTGCCCATACTGTTAGAAAAGGTTTTGTCATGATAATCAGGAAAGCACCAGCAAGCAGTTTGTGGAACAAAATTCACAGTAAAAATATGGGACTACCAGTGCTCTTTAAAAACACCATGTTCAGACACTAATCAGCATTGTACTTGAAATTGAGTGATGTGAATGATTTGAGTAATAGCAAACAAAACACGGTTTTATGGGTGTTAAGTAATAATAAGGAAAATCACACTAAAGAAATACTAGCATACTAAATGAGATACAGCAACTTTATAGCTATCTATGGAAAATTATAATCACCTTTTAATGAACTTATGGATATGGAAGGTCCTTGCAGAAAACCTGATGGATCTGCTAAATAAATTGCAATCATTTGTGACATAAAATATTTGCTTAATGCAAATAATTATATGTATATAGCTGATATAAGCAATGCATTGAGGGAAGGGATGGCATGTGAAAGGAGTTCACAGGCTTGAGAAGTTGGCCGACTCAAACTTTGAGCAATTCAATAAGGCCAGGTGTAAGGTCCTCCACTTGTGTAGGAGAAACCACCAGCTTCAAGACAAACTGGGAGATTAATGGATAGACAACAGACAGTCAAGTGGGGAAGGACTTGGGGCTCTTGGTAGATTACAATTAAAGATGAGCTGGCACTGTGTGCTTTCAATTCAGAAAGCCAAACGTATCCTGGGCTGCGTGAGAAGAACTGTGGTCAGCAGGCCAAAGGAGGTGATTCTACCCCTCTGCTCTGTTCTCATGAGACCTCATGTGGAGTACCACATCCAGCTTTGAGGTTCCCAGTACAAGAATCATAGCACCAGACAATCAACAATGTTGTAAAAGACCTCTAAGATCATCAGATCTGAAGAAAGGTAATTATGGCCAAGAATGACACAGACTTGTTGGAGCAGGTCTAGAGGGCCACAAAAATTGTCAGAGGGCCGGAACACCTCTCCAGTTGAGAAAGGTTGAAGGTGTTTGGGTTTTACCACCTGAGAGTAGAAGGCTCCAGGGAGGTTTTATTCTGTAATTTTGTAATTTTTCTTTTTCCCCTGTGAACACATCAGTGAAAGGGAAAAACAGAGAAAGATCATTTCTGCAAAAGTTACAAAATAAAATCCCATTGGAAAAGCTGGATACTGTCCTTTACCTGGCAAGCTGGAGTGTGAATCTTCCTAAAAACTGGAAAATCTGGATTCCTGTCCTGCAGCATTGCAACTGGCATGGTTTTACAATCCCTCTTCTCTTCCATACTCTGTGTCTATACAGCAAGACTGCCAGAGACCCAAAGACTGAAGCACTAGGGCAGACATTCAAGACAGGTTTCCTGCTATGTAGGACAGAGCCTGAAAGCCCCATGACTCTGGATTATAACCATGGCTTTGTTCCCAGCATCTCAGCCAAGGTTTCCAGAGCTCCCAAGTTTCCTGTTTTGAAGTTATGTTTCAGGGCAAATTCATTTCATTTGTAGCGATCTGTGCCTGTGGGATTGTGCATATAGCAAGGGTGCTGGAAGCCTGGGAGACCTGACAGGTAAGGAAATCAATATTCTTGTAATATACTTGCTTGGGACTCACAAGCATGTCAATCTCCTTAAAAAGTTCACAGATACAAACCACTTTGTTTGAAAACCACAAAGATTTGATTTTTCTACTTTACTTTTCCTTCAACTTGCTTGAATTTTAAAGGGTTTAGTCTAAAACCAAAAAATATAAATCATGCAAAGCAGGGAAGCCCTGATTTTTTGGCCAGTTCTAATCAACATTTTTCCACTGTTGGTTTATTTTTTTTCCCCTTGTGAGGGATGTAATTCATTATTTTGTTAAAACTAATCTCTTAGCTCAATGCTCATCTATACTTGCCTGTTCTTTATTGTGTTACTAATTCTACTACCCAGCCCCAAAAAGCAATTTCATTATGAGCTCTATTAATAATGGTAGAATCAGTTTTGCTTTGTGCAGGGCAAGAAGTACAGGCAATGTGTTGGTTTTTGTTAATGAACAATGCCAGAATTCCTTTGCAAATTCCAGAGAATGTGTAAGCATTATTAGAAACTCATTCACAGCCACATATGAATCACCACGGTTTTCCTGTGTAAGAATGCTTCACTCTGAATAGGATATTACACATAATAACTAGGCCACTAGCAAACATTACCCCACTATGCTTTACCTTCTCTCCACGTCTGCTTGCCAGACTGTTCAGTAGCTGTTTCCCTCTGTCTGTGCACAGCTATCCTGACTTCTAAATTACTTAAAGAACTCAGTCAATGAAGAATTTATATTCACTTTTGCTAATGTCCAGAATGTTATCACTTTTAATCAATTTTCAGATATCAGGTGAAATAAATGAAAGATCTCTATGCGATATCCTTTTCTGAGACTTCTGAGAAAAGGAGATATTTATCCTAACTCCAAAATCCCTGCAAATTCCAGGAAGAAGCTTCCTTATCAGCTCAAGTAAAGGATCTTTCTCTACCCAAAGAAAGCAGAAACAATAGATGAAATAATAAGCACAACTATGCAAGCTATCTCATATCCAACCATCTATCCATGGGATTAAGTTAGAAACATAGCCCTTAGCTCTTGTTACAGACAGATAATAGAGGAAAAGCAAGAAAAAGTCAAATGACTCAGGTCTCAGTCAGGCCATGTGATTCGTATTTACAGTCTTTTAGCCTCTTTACTGCTTTTGAAATACAAAACAAACCAAACGTGAAACAATAGTATTTTTAATATAGATATTTCTGTGCCAAGACTGCAACTAAGTAAGACAATCGAGTCCTGAGTGCTGCTGGATGTGTAAGGTGAGTTGAATGAGTATTGAAAGATTTATTTTCCATCAAGATCTTGATATTTTCAAAGTTACTGCATGACATATCATGTAATGTATTATGAAATTTTTAAGTGAAGGCCCAAGTTGAACATGCATTCTGGAATTATACTAAAGGACTTTGGGGTTTACTCACATTAATACAGTGATTACCCATAAAAAAACGGACCCAAATTCTTACTTGTTGAGGGATTTATTTTAATGTGCTGTCATGAATAATATGTTTTTACTCAATATAACAAATACTGTACTGTTATTCTGTTTTTACACTGGATCTGTATTAGGTACTTCCACAGCAACTTCTTCTGTCATTTAAGGAAGATTTCAACCTTGCTGTTCCTTAAGGGAAAATCAAGATTTCTTCTATTCCAGTGCTGTGGGAGTTGAAACCAACAAATGGCTGGTCACAAATGCAAAATTATTCCTCACTTCTACAGTCTTCATTCCCATCACAAAGTAATAATAATTGCAATGATATAATTACAGTGAATTCTGATAATGCCTCCATTTTACCTCCTTACTCTGAATCTGCATGATTTTTTTTTATTTTAAAGAATACAGGATCTATTTTCTTTTGCAAAATACATTTGAAGCTTTATTGATGACTTCACTAGCAATATTCCTTTTAATTGCTAGCCAGGCAAGTATTTCCTTTTAGAACAAAGCGTTCTGGTAATTTCAGACCTGTAGTCAGAATACTGAGTAAAGACCAGAAGAGATTGAAGGGGAAAATGTGTTATCTGTACCTCCCTGGGATGAAAATTTGAGGGTGGTCTGATGCCCAGGAAGATTTGTGAAAGCAAAGGTGAAGGAGCCTCAAGCTCCACCAGGGCAGATTTAGACTAGAGATTAGGAGCAAGTTTTTCACTGAAAGGGTCATTGGGCATTGGAATAGGCTGCCCAGGGAGGTGGTTGATTCACCTTCCCTAGAGGTGTTTAAGGCATGGGTAGACGAGGTCCTGAGGGACATGGTTTAGTTTCTGATAGGAATGGTTGGACTCAATGATCTGATGGGTCTCTTTCAACCTGGTGATTCTATGATTCTATGATATTGACTTTTATGTCCTTTCTGTTCCTTTCTGCTCTCTTTTCCAGGTACAGTCTTTCCACCTCTGATCGAGTACTTGCAAAACAATGGAAAAATCAAGCAAAGCTTTGTCTAGCCCTATATTTTATAATGTTTTTATTGACTTATAATATGAGAATTCTGTTTTCTTATATTTTAATTTATTGAAATTCTGCCAATGCCTCATGGATTATCTGTGTGAAGGATGAGAGTTTCTCACTGTTACTACAATTCCAAATACTTTCAACTTTTTACAGAAGTTCAAATGTGAGCAAGTGTGAATGAAGTCCTCCTTCATCAGCCAGGAGGCTCATTAACTATTTCAGTCCTGCAGTTTTCTGTGGTTCCAATGGAAGAGGAGCATTACACCATTGCATAAAGCCATATTTGGTGTAGGTGGCCATGTATCAGCTGTGGGGAGGTATCAGGGCAGCATCTGTGAGATGAGCATGGTTGCCCCATGCTGTACGTAGCTGGCACCATGCCACTCCAATGGATCCATAGCAGGACACGGCTAAGCCCAGCAGCCAAGCTGGTATTGTTTGTGGTAAAACATACTTAAGAAATTACAAGTATGAGGGAGGGAAAGAGGAGGAGGGAAAAAACCAAAACCCAAGAGGGAGAAACAGCAGAGGGAACACCAAGATTGGAGCAGGAGAAGGAGGTTCTCCATGGTACAGCCAATGCGTATTTCATGAAGGACAGGGGCCCCATGGAGAGTCCATACTGGAGCAGGAGAAAAGAGTGAGAAGGGAGAAGCAGTAGAGGCAAAATGTTTTGTACTGGCTGTAGTCCTCATTCTCCATCCTGCCTACACCAAATGATGTGGGTAAAAAGTGAGATTGAGCACCAGAAATGGAGGAGGAAAGTTATTGCTTTAATGTTTGTAATTTTTATTTGTTTCTCACTACTCAAATCCATTTTAATTTGCAATAAATTAATTTTTCCCAAGACAACTCTCTTCTGCCCATGATGGTGATTGGTAAGTCATGTCACTATCTTTACCTCAGTCCACAAATGTCCTTATTCCTGGGTTCTTTTTCCCTCCCCTTATCCTACTCGAGTGGGAAAATGGGTGAGCAGCTGGGTAGGAGTTTGACTGTTAGTAATGGTTAACCCGCTACTGAAGATAAAAGGTTTTCGAGTACAAGATCTCTTTTATCAAGGCCTGTAAAATCAGCTGGAATATGCAGTGTAGAATGTAAGTTGTTAAATGTCCTTTGTTTTCTATATAATGATGGAGAAAAAGACGTCGTCTTCACAAAGTAAAATCACAGCTGATAAATTTGCAAGTGATTTCAACTTCCTTTTTTTTCTATAACATGATGCCAAATTGCAGTCTTTGATTACTTCAGTTTCCATGTTGATAGCCTCTCTGACTCTTTAACTTCGCCTGACCTCTCATTTCCTTTCCAGCTTTGGTTGAACTCTTCCTTGGTTTTTAAAGAACTTATTATTTGACATGTTCTTTACCAAAGAATGCTGATACTTCATACTTTTCATTGTGGAGTTTTCTCCCTTCTTTGATCTCAACATGAACAATTGCACCAACTATACATCCCAGAGTACTGAGGGAATTGGCAGCTGTGGTTGCCAAGACACTCTCCGTGGTATTTCCAAAATCATGGCAATCAGGAGAAGTCCCTGGTAACTGGAAGAAGGGTAACATTGTGTCCATTTTTAAAAACGGCAGAAAAGACAACCCTGGGAACTATCAATCTGTCAGCCTCACCTCTGCACCTGGGAAGATCATGTAACAGATCCTTCTAGAAGCTGTGCTAAAGTACATGGAGGACATGGAAGTGATTAACAGCAGCCAGCACGGCTTCACCAGGGGAAAATCCTGTATGACCAACTAAGTGACTTTCTGTGATGGGGTGACTGCAGCAGTGGACATGGATAAACCAATGGATGTGATCTATCTAGACTTCTGTAAAGCCTTTGACATGGTCCACTACAACATCCGTCTTTCTAAAATGGAGAGATATGGATTTGATGGGTGGATGATATGGTGGGTAAGAGACTGGATGGGTAGTCATATTCAGAGAGTAGTGGTCGATGGCTCAAAGTCCAGATGGAGGTCTGTGACTAGTGGTGTCCCTCAGGGTTTCATACTGGGACCGGTGCTGTTTAATATCTTCACCAATGATATAGACAGTGAGATTGAGTGCACCCTCAGCAAGTCCACANGAAGAGTGGCCAGCATGTCAAGGAAGTTGATTCTGCCCCTCTATTCCTTTCTTTTGAGACCTCATCTGGAGTCCTGTGTCCAGTTCTGGAATCTTCAACATAAGAAGGATATGGAGCTGTTTAAATGAGTCCAGAGGAGGGTTGCAAAGATGATCTGAGAGATGGAGCACCTTCCCTCTGAGGACAGGCTGAGAGAGTTGGGCTTGTTCATCCTGGAGAAGAGAAGGCTGCTAGATCTTATAGTGACTTTCCAGTGCCTGAAAGGAACCTATAAGAAAGTTGGAGAGGGATTATTCATAAAGGCTTGTGGTGACAGGATGAGGGAGAATGGGTATAGACTGGAGAGGGGCAGATTAAGACTAGACTTTAGGAAGAATTTCTTCACCATGAGAGTGGTAAGACACCGGAAAATGTTGTCAAGGGAAGGTGTGGATACCCCATCCTTGGAGTTGTTTAAGGTCAAGTTGGACGGGGCCTTGGGTAACCTGATCTAGTGGGATGTCCCTGCCTTTGGCATGGGGGTTTGTACTAGGTGATCTTTAAGGTCCCTTCCAACCCTAATGATTCTATGATTCTATTTGACCCATGATTTTTTGCTCTGCCCTTTGTGCAGCTCTGAGGGACATACAGTATTTAATCTGGCCTTGTACAAATTCTAATACTGGAGGTTGCACTTGATAAGACCTCTTCCTAAACCACTGTAATAAACATGTTGTATAACGCCATGCATTGAAACTACACTCTGTAAATCTAATAATGCTAGCAATCTTCAGGATAGAAAAGGCAAAAATAAATGGAAGAAATTTAACAGTTAAAATGAATTTTTATTATCAAATTTTAAGATAAAATATATGAAATTAGTAGGCATTTATACTGAAATGATACTGTATTGACAAAAATGCAGGCAAAAGATTTGTAAGTCTGAATAACCTCAGGGATATTTGTTGGCTTTTTTTTGTACTCCAATGTACTTCAATGACTGCGTGCATTCTCCCTCTTAAGCATCTTTGGATAATTAACATTATTATATAATATCATAAAATAAATTATTAATAAACCTCAAAGATAGAATAAGAGTCATCATGCATTTGGAAACTGAAATATTATATACCTGCAAATTCATGACACACAGAGACAGAAAAAAACATAAATGGACCTAAATAATCTGAATTTACTCTGAAACAAGGTCATTTTTAAAAGACAAATCAAGCAAAAAAAATCAACATAATCTACCTGAAACATGGAAACAGTGTGATTTGTAAGTCAAAAGCCTTATAGAATTTTACAAATAATACTACTGTACCTCTAATTAAGGTATGCATATGTCCCAGAATTGTAAAAGAAAAAGAAAATCTGAACTTGTTATTGAAAGAGCTGATCTAATACTTGATAGCGTCATTTTTGTTGATGTTAAACTGTACGAACTTCAGAAAATCTTTCCATGCTTCTTGCTTGGAATATGGAGCTTGCAAAGTGACTGAAATGTTATAGTACAGAGTAATAGAGGAATAACATGCTTTAAGCTAAACCTTCTGAAAACTAAGGGTCTTTTGGGTTTTTTTCACATGTTCTTCTAATGTGACCATGTTTTTTTTTTTTTCAAAAATCATTTGCAAGATTATGATTTGCTCCGCAAAAGATGTTACTATCCATGGTAGGTTAAGATTTTTTTTTGTCTGTGATTTCCCATGCTGGCATCTATATGTATTGTATTCATATAAACCTTCTGTGCCACTAACAGGTTTTGAACATAACTCAGACATCTTCAGACTGGTCAATCTACTGTTGAATTATCAAGTAGGTATTTGAAAAAGGCAGTGCTCATTTTCCCTTATTTCTTTTGCTAAACAAACTGAATGGGATGCAGAACCTTTGATGATTTATGAAATCCTTCTTTTGTGGTCAGAAATCTTACAGCAGCTGGCCAACAGCTGCAGCTAACACCAGCATTCAGTACCTTAGCCTTCAGTCATCAGATGGATTCCACTTCATTCACAACAGTGCTTGCGGTTTTCAGTAGGGGGGTCCCAGAAAGCCCAGGCAGTTTGTTCCACTCAGCTACTCTAATGCATTAAGTAATCCAACAGCAACTTTTCCTTCCTATTGCCTCTGCATGAATGACCATTCTTGTTTTCATGCTAAGGCCCTGAAGAAGACAAGTGAAGTTGTTCATGATGTTTTGGGTTAGCCTCCATTTGGCATAGATGAGCTTCTTTAGGATAGTATTTTGGGAACAGATCTTATACTTTTAGTTTTGTACATGTGACCAAAATTAATAGGATTGCAGCAGTGGACAAGTTATACCCTATTCCAAATTACACTAAGTTTAGTGGACTCAGGATTTCACTAAAAAAGGCTCACTTGCTGTTTAGTCAGACTGGTGTGTAATTGGGTTTTGACAGTGCAATCTCAGCATCTGAGGATCATGAACATAAATCTGGCTTGGACTCAAGTGAAGCCCTTGTTCTGGGTATAGATATAAACATTGCTTGCAGGAGCAGAACTTCTGTGGTAAGAATGGATTTTTAGTTGATCATGTAGATGTTGAATATTACAAACTCAATCACTCTTATTGTAGGTCACACTGCAGTCTCCACTATTGGCTCAGCTTCTTGCCATTGTTCAACATAGAAATCACTGTGGATTATGGGGAATTTTGTTCTTTTTTAGATAGAAATTGTATCAATCATGCTATGCATTGATTTTCTCTCATCTATTTTGTCTAAAAGCATCTGGTGGTATATGGTGTCAGACACAGCTGATTGGCCTTTGAACATTGCATCTGTGCCCATATCACTTTCAAACCCAACTTCAGCAAGTTGAATGATGTTCAGTGCTCAGCCAGGACATACTTTCTCAAGTGTAATTCAACTTGGTTGGAAAGAAGGTGGTGTTCAGCCACTGGTGACAGACAGTTTATAAATTACTTCAGTGCTTTATCTTTAAAATGGTATATTAAAGACATTGGCTTGATGGGGTTTGGCTCTGGAGCATCCTTCCCTCTTTTTAGAAGTGCTGTAACACAAGCTTATAACAATTTCCTAGGGACTGTCTGTGTAGCTGAGCATAATTTATGCAACTGGATCAGCCAGGCATTTGTCACTGGTCCCAAATGTTAGCTCTGAAATAAGTCTGTATTTTAGGCAGATACACTTGCATTATATGTGGAAAGGGTCCCCGTGACGGGGCAGTCACTAGGTCCAAAACTTTTAAGCTTGTCAGCCAACAAGTCTTACCCCTTTAAAATGTACAGCCTGTAGAGGAGCAGGTGTGGTTCAGGTGTTTTGGATGCAAATCCATTTGCTGGTCAAGAAACATTATTCATACCTGGTTATTCACATATTAAAAAATGATGCTGAAAAGAAACTGTGACTACTTGAAACATGAATATGATCTAACTTTCCAAATGTTAATTCACCAAGTCTTACCAGACCTTTTAGAAACTGCTGGAACTGAATCTGTTTTAAATTATTCTATTTTAAGGCCAGAAGTGATCACCAGAGGTTAGTCTGACATTCTGCGTAAGACAGAATAAAGAATTTCACTGAGTTCTCCACACCACAAATCCCTTCTTAGATCAATGAAACATTCATATCTTTGTCATGCAACTGTAAAATCACAGAGAGTTTGTGGGGTGTTTCCAGGTTGTGAATTTGTGGTTTTAAATCCAGATGTTTAGCTATTTAAGTAGTAATATAAGATATATATCTTAAAACAATGAGTTTTCTGGAAAACTTTGTTGCAATGTACCAAGCTTGCTAGCTATGGAGAAAGGGAATGAAACCAACTATTTCCTCTAAGAACTCAATTTTGATAAAATAATCTTGTGTTCGAGCTTTTAGGAATTGTTGTCACTCAGTTTTAACACACAGCCCCTTTTCACTATGTAAAGCATCTTCAACAGGCATCTAATCTTGGCAGGACTCTAGGTAAAATGGACTCTTGGATTCTTCCAGAATGGCCTGCTGCTTTCCTACATGACAAATAGGAAATGCAACAACAGAAATATGCAAACTGCTTTACTTAAAAGTGTAATTTCAAGTTTTTATTTCTCCTAAACAAGGTAAAAAATAATAAGTCCAGAAATTCTAAAAAAGATAATGCCAGGTGTTTTGAAGGAAAGCTATGGGAACAGATGGCCTTACTGGAGGAGGTAAAATAAAAATTTCTAGATGCTATATTTGAAACTTGGTGAAGAAGAGCAGCTGAATCTGGAGGATGGTGCCAGCATCTGCCCTCAAGTTCTTGAGCGAAGAACTTGACAGAAATGCAGAACTAAGGCAATAAGGGCTGTGTTTCTTCTTGTTTCCAAAAATCAGAATGAAGACTGATACCAAATTAACAATAGAGCCTTCACGTGAAGGCTGTGCTCTGACCATACATGGCCTTGTTCTCAACAATCATATAACTCTGTAAGCTTCCATAGAGCCAGCACGTGTAATCTCCATTGCTGGCACCAATTACATTTGGCATTGTATCCAAACACCCACTTCGCACCAAATCTGTCAGTATCAAAGCCATGAGGCTGGAACTTTTCCTGTGCTCTGGAATACATTGATTCAAATAACTCGTCAAAGCTGTAATTATGAATAACTGTGAAATCTACATGCTTCCCTGGAACTGGATATCGCTAGATAATAGAAAGTGATAATAGAATCAATTCAACCATTGCAAGACACTGTATTGTAATATAGGGTCTGTTGTGCAAATGACAGCCTGTACCTCAGGAACTTAGGGAAGCAGGCTTGTGCCTTCTCACAGTGTTGATTTGCAGTTGAAAACAGTAGCTTATACTCCTTTTCAAGCTTATATGATCTTAACACTTTATACAGATGAAATAAATGTGTCTCATTTATAGGGTTTTAAACAAACATTCACATACATTATATTCATATTTGAAAAAAAGAAGTCTAGAGTGCATGGAGACAAGCAGACCTAGATCATCGGTGAGGGAGATTGCGCTTGGGATCTATGGGAGGGTGCAAAAAGAGCAATAACCTGATGAGGCTCACTGATGATCTGCAGAGTTAACCAAGAGGATATTAATCTGTGGTCCACATGGTGCACTTTACCTTTCACCCAGGTACCTGTAAGCAATCTTGATGAAAACTGTACTACAATTATTCAGCAGATAGCTTTGTACATGCAAGTTTATCAGGGAAGTTCCTAGGGCTCTATTGTGCCGTTGCTCTGACTCGCACACAACACGGTTACACAGCTGAATAACCCTGTCACCCACAGCAGGGATGAATTCTTGCTTGTTCTGCAAAATAGGTCCTGTGTGAAGGTAAGAACACATATTGACTACTAGTCTTCATAGTGTAGTTTGTGCATCTAAATTAAAACAATCATGGAGGAGAAATGAATATACATTAAGATATTTGCTCCTCTGTCTGAAAATATCTTCCTGAAATGCTCTTAGCAGACTCAATGTTTAACCATAATAGTTGTGCAAGTTATTTTGTAAATTGTTCTGCAGAAGAATAAAAGCTGTATAAGCAAGAATTGAAAAATACAATGAGATATGTATTTCTGAAAATAATTTTAGGGCATTCAGTCCAGCTGTGCATCTCTTTCATTGATTCTTACACACAAGTAGTCAATTATGTGAAATATTTAAAAAAGAGACATTCTCTTTCAAACTTGTAAGATCATTTACTTACAGCTCTGTTCTTTCATATTAGCAATGTTGCTAGAAAATGGAAATAAAATAATTTTTACTACAGCTGTAAGTTTGCAGTTAGCAAAAGGGGCTTGTATTGGGAAAATGGTCAAACTGATGCAAGCTCTTTCAAATTGCACACCTGTGGCAACTACATGTTATGGTTTGATTCACATCAGAGTGGCAGTCAAAATACCTGCTTAACCCTGATGTCCTGTATTACTTGCCCCTCTCTCTCTCTCCCTCTCTCTCTCTCTCTCTCTCTCTCTCGTTCAAACATTTCCACGACCTTTCTCTCTTTAAAATTCCTTGTTTCCATGAAGTTTTGCCAGTTTATTTCCTTAAATCTTGCCTCCCCCTGCTGGTTGTGCAGAACACAATTTGTGAATGGAAAAACCCTGCCCCAAGGGTAACTGGGACAATAAGCAAGGGTAGTTCCAATGCTTACCCTGCAGTGTCATGGGTGAATCACTGTCTATTCACTGGAGGTTCTTGGACCTCCTACAGGTTGCGTTGTTACTTTTTCAGAAACAGTAAGATCTACTTTCATCTCAAACATGATACAACTGCCACGTTTTGGGGTTTGTTTTTTAGAGNATAGGCAAACTATTATTTTTATTATCTAACACATTTTCACTGAATGACTGTGTACAGTGACAGAATGTAGTGTAAGTTGGTGCTTTTTCTAAGCTTCTAAAAATTTAGTGAACAGCCAGGAGTATATTTATATAACGTCTTAATTAGCTTTAATTGCGATAGGTCTATTTATACCTATTTTCACCCATTTATTCAGTCTCTCTTCATGTTTACAGAACCAACATAAGAACATCTAGACTGTGATGTTGAAAATGTCTTACTAATTCAAACATATATGAACCACAGGATGTATAATTTTCAGAACTACGTCTACGTGGGCTGCAATTTACATTAAATTGCTGTTTTGGTTAAATGGCACCTTAGCTACCAAGCAACTCTTTGAATAGTTGTTTCTTTAATTATTATTTAATTTTGTGGTTATGACTGGTTTTCAGTTAAAGAGGGTACTACTGACAAATTCAATTAAAGGAAAATAGGAGACTTAATGGTCCTTGTTAATGATTCATTTAATACATAATATTTTATAATTTTCTGTGCAAATTTATAATGAGTGCTTAGCTTGTATTAATAAATGCTTACATTTAGTCTACATAAACTATAGTGATTAAAATACTTTGATAATTATATCTGTTGATAAATGCTTTTAAAACAATTATATTCTTACTTTAAGGTAGTTTTATCAGCACAACTTTCTATGAAAAATGCATATTTTGTCATTAAGAAGAAAACACAGGTACAGGAATGTAATAACATATCCACAATGCTTTTTGATATTTATACAGCTCATGATATGCATCTGCTACACTCAGGAAAACAAACTTTGAAGAATTATGGTAATCAGTTCAGCATGCTATTTGATTTCATAATATCACACAAAGAAGAATGAGTTTGATAAATTACCTTTGCAGGTAATCTGAATGAAGAAAAAATACTTCTCTCTTCCACAGAAGAGGCAGGAATTTTGGGTTCTAGTGTTTCTAAGTACTGTATGCAGGATTGAAAAGTAGGTAAGTAGCTATTACAGTGTTGGTTTTACATTTTGCATCTTCACTGATGAAGATATATTGCCTTCCAACATTAATAAAGTCATAATTTACAAAATGTTAAAGACATTATATACTGTTTAAGACACTATGCTCTTTTGGGACAATTTTGTTTTCATTGCCTTTTCTCGACCAAAGGAATTAATGCACAATCATTTGCTTTAAGTAAAGAGCGATATTAGTTTCAGTGGTAAAACAGACATGCTGCAGTTGCTTCTGCAACCTATTTGACTAGAACGACTGGGATTTAAAATAAATTGTTTCAGCAATAAGCATACAGAATAGCAAAAACAAGGGAAGGACTAAATATTTTTAAAAGCAGAGGAACACAAACCTGTGCAAAAGTCAAGAATAGTGACATTTCTAAACCACTTACATAATCTGTCAACACCTTATTTTCTTCTTGAGATTTTAGGTGGTGACACTGGTTAGGGGATTGGAATGAATGAGTTACAATTAGTTTCTCTTCATGACTCTTAAAAACACTCAAATTCAGTATGCCTTTTGGAAGTGACTGTAACTTCATAGAATGGTAGAATCATTTGGTTGGAAAAGACCTTTGAGATGATCAGGTCCACCTGTTCGTGTACACTACTAAGCCATATCCCTGAGCACCTCATCTACCTGTCTTTTAAATACCTCCAAGGTATTTAAATACCAATTAGGCAGCCTGTTCCAGTGCCTGTAAACCCTTTCAGTGAGGAAATTTTTCCTGATGTCTACTCTGAACCTCCCCTGGTTCTTATATAAACATGAAAAGGAAAAAAAAATAGAAGCACCAGATTTGTTTTTTGAAGCAAAAGAATTCTTAGATCTTTGCCTAAAGGAACTCTTTACACTGGTATTCACTGCCAAAAACTCTGCAGTCTACCTTTCTGGAACTTCCACTGCATAATTTATTGATACTGAAATCTAATGTTATTTAAGCTTCCCAGAGAAAGCAGTCAGATTTTAAGAATGAACATAGATCACGATAATCAGGATCATGCATGACTGATCTCTACCAAGTGATGTATAACAATCTGCAATTTAAGTTTGCTTTCCTTTGACAAAGAGTGATAGTAACATGTTTTTCAGATTCCATCAAGGACTGGTGATGTTGCATTCTTGAAAAACATAGGTCCTCCTCTATATACTTCAGAGCTCCACATACAGTCGTATTAGTACTCATCTACACTACAAGAATGTCAGCAAAAGCAAAATCTATTTTTTTTTAAATTTGGAGTTATCAAAAAAACGAGATTAAAAAGAGAATATATTTTTCTTTGGTCATGATCTTTTGGTTCCTGGCTACTTTCAGAGGAAAGAGCTGAAAACTGAGATTTGGTGTTCAGGTACAAGTTAGTAGCCACCAGAGCAGAAAATAGATATGGTAGCACAATCTATGTTATACACAGGTTCATTTCTCCTGCAAAGGTAGGCACTCATCAACAGGTACTAAAGGAATCCAAATAAAGTAGTTCTATATATTATATTTTCACCTTCTTTCACTGAATTTTATTTCAAATTCCATCAATTTGTATCAATATGGTCTTCGCGGGTTTTTGGCAAAGTCTTGGCAAGGCTGACTGAACTGGTGGTGTCCCTGAAACTTCACCATAAGGTTCATGGCCACAGTAGCCATAATTTCAGACAACTGGCCAGAGGCGGCATGGTGTTGGGGCTTTGCCACTTGCATCTAATAGCTAATGATCTACTTGACTGTCTGGAAGCTGATCATGGGGTAGCTGGTGCCCACAGCCAGGTTGACTGAATGACAACAGAAAGTCTGGAGAAATGTGCACCCTATTGTATCCTCTGACTGCCTCCAGGATTTAACCTATAAGCTGGATAATAATAGGAACTGAAGTTAGGAAGAATGTCATTAACTTCATGTACTTCTTGAGGGATCATTTTAATATACAGCTTTTTATTTATCTGTTTTCCTACTTAAAGTTATTAATGCACTGATGTATTCCCAAGCGCTTTGCAAGTAAGGAAAAAAATCACCTGTCAAGAATTTCCAGATGTTTAAAGTTTCTAAGCCATAGAGCGCATACAGATATCAATAAGTGATTGAGCCAAACAGGTGACAGATTCTTGAAAGGATTCTTGGGAACTCAGCAGACTTTGCAGTTAAACACTACAGATGTGACAGAAGTATTAGATTATGTTCTTCACTTGGCTATCTGGGTGGTTCCCTGCTACAACGGATTGTCAAATATTATAGATTACTGGGGGTGCTTATGCGTGGCCTTGCTGCTTCTTCTTAGCAAGGGGGGATGAGATGGGATGGGATGGAGAACTATGGCAGTGGATAGGCAGCCTCCAGTAGCAAATACATGGGGGAGTGCATACAAGTGTTACTACTGTTCTGTGATGATTATCATAAAATATTGATAGGCATTTTGCTTTCAAATATTGACTGGCACAATTATATCTATATTCTCAGGAATGTTTTCCATCTGTTTGTGCCTATAAACTTTGACACTGCAATTACATAAGCCCACAATTTTTTATTTTGCTGTAAGGTCCTTGAAAATACTTTCCAGAAGTCAGCAGTGGGTTTTTTTTGCCACAGTGTTATGGATTTCCACCTCTAAATATTTCTCGATATATTTCAACTGAATGTTTTGCTGTCACTGGCAGGAGTCTCTACACTTAATATTTACATTGTAAGTACTAGGAGAAAAGATTCTTAGGAAATTATAAGGCACCTCATAAAAGCTATATAAAATGCATATATAACCCCTATATTACAGCAATGTTCTTGAGAAAGATTATTTGGAAAATGGAAAGATTAAGGGGAGTTTGCAATAAAAACACATTTTTATGAAAACTTTTGACTACTAAGAGATGCCATGTTAAAAAGAAACAGAAAACATTGGTAAAGAAAACACAGTCATACTAAATTTTGCTACCTTCATTGCAGATTTCTAGATGCCTAGGTTTGATATTTGTTCTTAGTAGTAAAACTTTTATTATGGGAAGAACACATGGACTCAATTGAAAGTAATGGGAAAAGGCTAGAGCACCCCCTCAATTCCAGTCCCTAACCTGTTGTATTATGACAGATTTCACAGATTTCACTGCTATAAACCTGGGTGGTTCATAGGTCACTTCTATCAACTCAGGCCTAGTCACAGAGTTCAAGGTTTATCTCACCTTTCCTTAGCCACTTCACCAGGATGCCCAGAGCTGAAAAGAAAATGGTTTTTTAGCATAGATTGAATTCAAATGGTCTTCTCAAGTTCCTTGATTTCTTAGTTAAAAGAGGCAGCGCAGGTATGGTACATTTTCCACTTTTGTGTCTGCAGCTTAATGGGATGATTTCAGACCAAACAGGTTCTGATTATGATAATGAATAGTGTTTGGTCTAATTATTGAAACTGCTGCTGTTTCCTGGTCTTAGAGCAGTCTATTTCCTTCTATAGTAGTCTGGTAACATTATCTTCCAATTTCTATAAGGTCAATATTTAAACTGCATGAACATCAGCTGCCCATGACATATTTTCTCCAAGAATGATAATGTGTTTTACAGGAAGAGATAGGAGCATATTGCCTGACTGTATTTCATCTTTCAAGGTAGGTATCAGGTCTCTAAGATATTGTACAATTTAGTAAAATTGACCCTTTTTTTTTTTTCCCCAATCAACAACCTAAAGAAACGGTTGGACTCAATGATCCAGTGGGTCCTTTCCAACCTAGTGATCCTATGATTCTATGATTCTACGAAACTTGATCAAGACTGTCTGAAGTCTCTGACACAGCCTGGGCCTTTTTTTCCCATAAAAATTGACTAATGAGTTAATTTTTTAAATGAGTTTAATTTTTTTTAACCATGCAATAAAAGACAATTTCAATTATTTTAAAGCAGAAAACAGATGTTAGTGAATTTGCACGGCCTAATTAACTTTCTACAAATACCTCACTGTGAGTTCAGAAAGCTTCAACTGCAAAAAATTAAACATATCAAAAGAACCCAGTCTAATATGCCCCAAACAAAGTAGAATCATCTGAAATGTGAGCAACATCTTAATGGTTATTCAGAAATGACTGAATTCCATTGGTTTTTATGTGGGCTGCAGTAAAAATGAAAAAAACCCCACCAAAACGTCATTTAATTATTTTTTTAAAACTACACCTTCACAAAAAAAAAAAACNATGGCTATTGCTGACCTGGACAGGACGTACCCTCTCCTGGGTTAAAAACTGTCTGGGTGTCCAGTCACAAAGAGTGGTGGTAAACGGAGTTAAATACAGTTGGAAGTTGATCACAATTGGTGTTCCTCAGGGCTCAGTCCTGTCTCCAGTTCTGTTCAATATCTTTAATGATGATCTGGATGACGGGATTGAATGGAATGTACCATTAGTAAGTTTGTGGTTGACATTAAACTGGAAGGAAGTGTTGATCTACTTGGGGGTAAGAAGGCTGTACAAAGTGATCCAAACAGGCTGGATTGACGGGCTGAGACCAACAGTATGAGTTTTAACAAGGCCAAGTACTGAGTCCTGCACTTGGGACAAAACAACCCTGTGTAGCACTGCAGGTTTGGGGAAGAGTGACTAGNGCCCACTCAAAAAGCCCATGAGTCAAATATTAGACTGCAAATAATGAACGCCTATGAGCTCTGACCAAACATATAGTGTCATTTTATTTAGCAACCTTTGCACTCAGTGCATTTGTCTAAGTTCAGGAACTGATCTGACAGTTCAGACCTTTCCTTGCAGCTAGCAAGTCCTGCCTCACCTTCTATGACAAGGTTACCTGCTTAATGGATGAGGGAAAGACTGTGGATATAGCGTACCTGGGCTTTAGTAGAGTCTTTGACAGCATCTTTCACAGTGCTCTGCTTGAGAAAATGGCTATTGCTGACCTGGACAGGCCGTACCCTCTCCTGGGTTAAAAACTGTCTGCGTGTCCAGTCACAAAGAGTGGTGGTAAACGGAGTTAAATACAGTTGGAAGTTGATCACAATTGGTGTTCCTCAGGGCTCAGTCCTGTCTCCAGTTCTGTTCAATATCTTTAATGATGATCTGGATGACGGGATTGAATGGAATGTACCATTAGTAAGTTTGTGGTTGACATTAAACTGGAAGGAAGTGTTGATCTACTTGGGGGTAAGAAGGCTGTACAAAGTGATCCAAACAGGCTGGATTGACGGGCTGAGACCAACAGTATGAGTTTTAACAAGGCCAAGTACTGAGTCCTGCACTTGGGACAAAACAACCCTGTGTAGCACTGCAGGTTTGGGGAAGAGTGACTAGAAAGCTGCTTGGCAGAGAAGGACTGGGGGTGTTGCTCAGCAGCCAGCTTTATATGAGTCAGCAGTGTGCCCAGGCAGCCAAGAAGGCTGATAGCATTTTGGCTTGTATCAGAAACAGCATGGCCAGCAGGATCAGGAAAGTGATTCTGCCCCTGTACACAGCATTGATGAGGTTGCAACTCAAATAGTGTGTCCATAGAAGAGCAACAAAGCTGGTGACGGGGCTGGAGAACAGGCCTTATGAGGAGCAGCTCAGGGAACAGGGTTTGTTTAGCCTAGAGAAAAGGAGGCTGAGGGGAGACCTTATCACTGTCTACAACTGCCTGAAACTACCTGGACACACTACTCCAGATGAGGTCTCCCAGTCTCACAAGAGAGGAATAGAGCGGCAGAATCACTTCCCTTGACCATATCCCCAAGCAATTCTTCAACCTGTCTTTTAAATACCTCCAGGGATGGTATCCCAATCCCCTTGCTGTCCAGCCTCTTCCAGTACTTGATAACCCTTTCCATGAAGAAGGTTTTCCTAAAACTGAAACCAGTCTGAACCTCCCCTCATGCAACTTTAGGCCATTGACTTTCATTCTATCACCTATTGCTTGGGTAAAGAGAAAGACTGATATTTGTTTTCTGTGCTTGCTAGAGAGGCAACAGAAGACAATGCTGTAAACTACAATATGGAACACTGAGGTTAGACATTAGAAAAGGCAGAAGAAACAATCTCTCTCACTTTAAGGACAGTGAATTAAATGAATAGACTGCCTAGGGAATTTCTGGAATCCCCATACTGGATGTTTTTAAAAACAGGATAGACAAACATCTGTCAGGGATGATTTAGGTACAGCTGGTCCTGCCTTGGGGTAGCAGGAGGAACTGAGTAATCTTTCTAGCTCCCTTCCAGCCTTATTTGCTATGAATCTGTGATAAGCGGCAATAATACTTCAAAGGTAGACCTTGAGAGGTCACTTGGGTAGGGACAGAAAAGCAAAAGTAATAGTGAGGAAAACCAACGAGGATTTACCAGTTCCCTAACTGCAGCTTTTTTTTTTTTGTGAATATTTCCACAAGGAAAAGAAGATATTATTAAAGTGCTTTGTATCAATAGTTTCAGATGCCAGAGCACAGGACCAAAGCTGAAAATGTAATATGGAAGATAAGTCAAAAGATGAAAAAAAATTAGAATCCAGGCAGAGGTAAAGTAACTGTCATAGACGTAGTCTTTTTTATTCAGACAGCATTTTTAATTGTGTGTCAGGTTAAAGAAGATAAGGCTTTGTACATTAGTCTCTTAATGTTGCAAAAGGACATTTCTTCTTCTTTGGGTCAGTGTACCACTTAGCAACTCTCAGCCAGACCTTGCGATGATTAAGACAGATCAGATGATTATGGCAACATTAACGCAAGCATACAATGACATTTTCCCCCAAAGATTAATATACAAAAGGATACAATATTTTTCACTAAAATATATATTATGTGAAAAGCTCGTATATGATGTATATATGTGAAGCTCATTGTATTTAAATACTTTATTGTAAGGCATATGCACAAACCAATAATATTAAGACAACATTATTTTTTTCTTTTCATGAATTTTGCATGTTAACAATAGAACAACAATGCTGTATTCAATATTACAATGGAATAAAATGTTTTCTGTTACTTTAAAAAAGCATTTAGAAATACTTTAAGCCTGTTTCTGCTACATTTTAGTCTGTTACAGAATCTTACATCTCATTTGATTTTTTTTTTAACAGGGTGGGGGAAAACAAAGACAAAAATCACAGCATGTAAGCATGCACTCAATTAGCTGGCACAGAATAAGAATGCTGCAAAATTTTCACCCTCTAATATGAGGTCAAGTAGCAATTTATTTCTGATTTTTTTTTCAAATGTCATTTGAAAAAATGTCAGTATTTTAAATTTGAATATTGATTTCAAAAAAACCTCATCTGCATTTTAGCATTATCTCTGAAAGATTTGTATTTAATTTGAGGACACACCTGAAAATCTTGCTTAAATATTTATGGAAAACACTTAAAACCAAGCTATCTGTGTGATCAGCACTATATTGCATGCTTGCTTTCTGTTGCTGTTTCACAAGGCCCTAATCCTGATTTAGGGTAAAAATGAACAACTGGCATGGGTATCAAACCTATCTGACTGTTCTTCAGTAATCATTCTGCATCCGCATGCACACAATAATCAAATCTACCAGACCAAGTAACTCTTAAACAAGGCATGTATTTTTCTTCTCATTTATGCCATCACTTCACTGTAATGTTGTTTACTTTGTACATAAGTGAGGAGTCAATCACTGAACTATTTTTTACCGAATTATTTCAGATGCATATTAAAATGGAATTAATTTAAGTAACTAACTCAGCTAAGACCGTTGCCCACTGTTTGCTGTTGTTGTCACATTTCCCTTCAGAATACTCATTATCTGCAATAGGGATTTGACTTTACCACTAAACAGATCCGAAGAATTAACAGCACCACTGGATCAGCCTTTATAACACATAATACGCTGACTGCAGTGACAATTTTGTTCCATATGAAGGTGTAGGCAAAACAACGATAGAGAAGAGGCATAGTTTCATCCTACTAAGGAGCAGAATTTAAACAGCACAGAGAGCACAAATTCTATGATATGATGAAAACGTCTCCTTAGCCATTCCTAGACAAGCTTCACAAGCATTTTCCTCCAGTGATCCTGTAGCCTTTAACAGACACAATAAGGTTTGTCAGGAACTGCACGTCTGGGTCCAACCACCCCTGAAGGGTCTGGGTCCACACAGAGCCATTCGAGTTTCTGCACAGCTTGTGCTGGATGATGTTGTACAACCAGTTTCCAGACTCAGTGCTGCTCAGTGGAGTCACACGTGTGCAACCTCGCAGGAAAATGGGACAAGGTAGGGGTCAGTGACAAAAAGTCATGCATGACTGGGTATGGATGAAGCTGAGGTGAACGAGGGCCACAAAAATGACAGGATTTTGTTTTTCTATCCTCTGACTGCAATTTATGGGAGACATTACCATCCTCTCACATGTGAATGCTGGAGAGTAAACTGCCTTTAGCGAAAAAGAAGGCAGTTATAACCATAAAAGGCTAAGTACAGCTCTGTTACAGTCCTGAGGGCAACAAGCATTTGGTGAGTGTAAGAAGCACTGAGTATACTAGTTAGTACTGCCAAAATATAATTTTGCCACTACAGTTTTCTCTTTAATCCTGCTTATTTATTGGTAGTCAAATAGATCTAAGAAAGCCTAAGCAAAAAGCAGAGGAGAAATGCTTTTCTGCCCATGCCACAGGAAGATTACTTTAAATATTTCTTTATTTGAACAAAAATTGAGATTTTAATATATAAAACATACAGTTTCCCACAGATTATCCTTATTGTTTACTAATTAGCTATGTTAATATGTTTTAATGAGCATTCCATGAAGACATTGAAAAGCAAGATTTCACAGAAATCCTGGAAATATGCACAAAGGAAAACCAGCAAACACAATTGTAATGTCCCAACACAGTTCTATTAACTGCAGCTCTGATTTAATTTCCCATCCTCCTGTTCCAAGATCTGCACCTTGTCTTTTTTCTTTAGGAGGAACAAAGATCATGGAACAGATTGTATGTGAGGCAAATTGCTTGTCTGTTTATGGTTGTATTACACATATTCTATATATCATTTGCAAACTATTCCCCAAAGAAATGGTATCAAACTTTTGGAGAAGAGAAAGGATCTGATGACAATCTGTTTTCATTTCTTTCTTTCAGATGCTCCATGATATTTCATCTGCTTTATCTGCTTAGATTAATTTCTGGTACTGCATCTATTGCTTTCGCATCATTGACCATTTGGGGTTTTTTTGGGTTTTTTTGTACTTTTTAGTTTTTGTGTTCATTAGCTATATTATTTGATTTGAAAAAGGCATCACAATTAAAGGAAAACCAGTCCAAGTCTATTTGAACTGAATCTTACTTTTTTTTTGTGCGCACTCTACTTTAGATAAAATAAAATCTGTATTTCTGGGTTTTTTTTCTTCTTCTTTTTAATACACACATTTAAAAACATAGCAGTATTCCAAAATCCCTAACTTATGCACACATTTGGTCTGCAAGTTTTAGCACCAAGGTAATTTTACTTGGATGGTTTATGAAGTGATTTAGCATGAGAATTTTCACTTTTTAAGCTACAAAACTTTAAAATAAAGTTCTTCTGTTCTTCATAGTTTCATCTGGGTACCTTTAGCACTGAGTTGGTTTCAGGAATAATTATTAGACAGTTTTGACTAAAAGGTAACTTCAGATGAACACCAGAATTACCACAGGTAAGTGCTCAGGAAAAAGCAGAACTCCTGCGAAATGAACAGAACTATTAACAGTGCTTGGCAAAGACAAAACTATTATCAGCACTTTGGAATACCTTTTAGCTAAACAATAATCTATCAGCTTTAACAAAAGTTCCTACCTGTAAATGTTGCTCTCTAAAATGACAGTTAAATTGAGATTTTTTTTTAAAAAGAAAAGCTTACATAGCATGTAAATAAAAGACAAAGTTTTCCCCACCACCAAAACACAATAATCCTGATTTTCATCTCAGTATCATCAGCATGCAACAGGAGCAACACCTCGAAATCAATAGGGTGTCATATGGCATTTACAAAACAAAATCGAGCTCTTTAAGACAGACATAATTAAAACATTTGATAACACCCTATCTTGCAACCTAGAAAAAATAGTATAATGATTTTTTTTAACTAAAAAGCAAGCAAACAAAACATAAGGACAATCTTCTTCTTAGCTATTTAATTTTAAGCTGCTTAATTCTTAGCTCTCTAATGAAGCAAAGTGCCTAAATCAAACCCAGGGAAAACTTTCAGTCAATGAAGTTACGCTGCATATTATTGCAGCGAAAAGTGTTGTGAAAGTAACAACTACATTACAATGCAACTTTATGGGTAATATTTGTTTATGCAGGTAATTAATCATAATGATTAATTATACTAGAAAGTGAACAGATTATTAGTGTAAACTAAGATTACTTGCCTATGGGTAGAAATCTAAGAGCTGCATATGTACATTTTTACTACAAAATGATAAGGATCACTGGTGAGGCAGGTTGCAGAGGCTGGTAAAAATAGGAGTTACTAAGTGAAACTGCTTTTGGCAACTATTGACCTTTGAGTTCTTAACCTGGAGGATATATAAACAACCTGGTGTTTGCTGGCAAGTTTTCCCTGATAACCTGCTGGAAAAGGGACAGAATATCCTCAAGCCATTTTGAATGCACAATTTAACAATTATGTGGTCAGAGGAAGGATGATTCTGTTAAGCTGCTGGGAATAGTAGATGTTTACAAGATTTACACATTTACAAAGGAATTTTAAAATCTAACACAGTATAATCAATATCAACTCTGATTTTTCTATACTGAGATAAATGATATTGAACACTGTACTGGGAACACAAAACACGTATGCACACAAACAGGAAGAGAGGAAGGATTCAGACTGCATAAAGCAGATCATATGAATCAAAACTATAGCACTGACAATTTGGCTTAAGGACAGAATGTTAAAGAGAGACTGGTTCTCCTGGCATAGACAATCTCAAAAATATTTTTGATATATTTAAAAGCAACGTACTATAAAAAAGCAACACATACGTTATTTCAGGATTCTATTATAAGTGAATAAAATTTTTCAAAACTATATAAGAAGTTAATTTTATAGAATTATTCTAATCAGGAATCACGCTCAAAATGATAATATGTTTTTATGTTTTTATCTTTACTTGTAAAAAAGTATTTTCATTTTAAATTTATGTAAGTGAATATTTCACAAACTAAACACTTGAAAATCCATATTGCAAAACATTGAAAACATCACAATTCAACCCACAGAGTTTGTCTTTTGATTTTTTTTTTAATTAATAGCCCTCTAAGTATTCTTGATTATATTCAGGAGGCAGAGGGGAAGAGAAACTGCACATCTCAAATCCTTCACTGCCACAGTTTCATTCCTAATTGGTGTTTCTACACTCTCCATGCACTCATCAATCAGATGTAAATTGCAGCATGCCTGGTTGGGTCTCCTTCACCCTAACCATTCTGTACTGACTGGCAGAGCTGCAACGAGCAAGATGAGCAGCAGCAACAGAACCTCTACAGTTTGGGTCTTGGCTACCACCAGGAGCACAGATAACAACTGCTTGCTCAACACCTATTGGGCGTCTAGAGCACAATTGCCCCAATGAAGAATGCAGCTGTCACCCTTGATCAAGTACAAGACATCTCTGCCATCAAGTAATACAAAAGAGTAAATCCGTGAATTCAAACACTGTTGCAATTTCAGAGGAAGTCCTTCCTTTATACTGGAAACAAGTATAGAAAGGTTTAATGGGGAAGAGGAGAAACACAGAAGATGAAAATTGCAAAAAAACCCCTTTTTTCATAATACAGAAACCTAGTGTTTGATCAGAGAAAATACGGTAAAGTCAATCATTTCAATAGATCNTGCTTGGCAAAGACAAAACTATTATCAGCACTTTGGAATACCTTTTAGCTAAACAATAATCTATCAGCTTTAACAAAAGTTCCTACCTGTAAATGTTACTCTCTAAAATGACAGTTAAATTGAGATTTTTTTTTAAAAAGAAAAGCTTACATAGCATGTAAATAAAAGACAAAGTTTTCCCCACCACCAAAACATGATAATCCTGATTTTCATCTCAGTATCATCAGCATGCAACAGGAGCAACACCTCGAAATCAATAGGGTGTCATATGGCATTTACAAAACAAAATCGAGCTCTTTAAGACAGACATAATTAAAACATTTGATAACACCCTATCTTGCAACCTAGAAAAAATAGTATAATGATTTTTTTTAACTAAAAAGCAAGCAAACAAAACATAAGGACAATCTTCTTCTTAGCTATTTAATTTTAAGCTGCTTAATTCTTAGCTCTCTAATGAAGCAAAGTGCCTAAATCAAACCCAGGGAAAACTTTCAGTCAATGAAGTTACGCTGCATATTATTGCAGCGAAAAGTGTTGTGAAAGTAACAACTACATTACAATGCAACTTTATGGGTAATATTTGTTTATGCAGGTAATTAATCATAATGATTAATTATACTAGAAAGTGAACAGATTATTAGTGTAAACTAAGATTACTTGCCTATGGGTAGAAATCTAAGAGCTGCATATGTACATTTTTACTACAAAATGATAAGGATCACTGGTGAGGCAGGTTGCAGAGGCTGGTAAAAATAGGAGTTACTAAGTGAAACTGCTTTTGCCAACTATTGACCTTTGAGTTCTTAACCTGGAGGATATATAAACAACCTGGTGTTTGCTGGCAAGTTTTCCCTGATAACCTGCTGGAAAAGGGACAGAATATCCTCAAGCCATTTTGAATGCACAATTTAACAATTATGTGGTCAGAGGAAGGATGATTCTGTTAAGCTGCTGGGAATAGTAGATGTTTACAAGATTTACACATTTACAAAGGAATTTTAAAATCTAACACAGTATAATCAATATCAACTCTGATTTTTCTATACTGAGATAAATGATATTGAACACTGTACTGGGAACACAAAACACGTATGCACACAAACAGGAAGAGAGGAAGGATTCAGACTGCATAAAGCAGATCATATGAATCAAAACTATAGCACTGACAATTTGGCTTAAGGACAGAATGTTAAAGAGAGACTGGTTCTCCCAGCATAGACAATCTGAAAAATAATTTTGATATATTTAAAAGCAACATATTATAAAAAAGCAACACATACGTTATTTCAGGATTCTATTATAAGTGAATAAAATTTTTCAAAACTATGTAAGAAGTTAATTTTATAGAATTATTCTAATCAGGAATCACGCTCAAAATGATAATATGTTTTTATGTTTTTATCTTTACTTGTAAAAAAGTATTTTCATTTTAAATTTATGTAAGTGAATATTTCACAAACTAAACACTTGAAAATCCATATTGCAAAACATTGAAAACATCACAATTCAACCCACAGAGTTTGTCTTTTGATTTTTTTTTTAATTATTAGCCCTCTAAGTATTCTTGATTATATTCAGGAGGCAGAGGGGAAGAGAAACTGCACATCTCAAATCCTTCACTGCCACAGTTTCATTCCTAATTGGTGTTTCTACACTCTCCATGCACTCATCAATCAGATGTAAATTGCAGCATGCCTGGTTGGGTCTCCTTCACCCTAACCATTCTGTACTGACTGGCAGAGCTGCAACGAGCAAGATGAGCAGCAGCAACAGAACCTCTACAGTTTTGGTCTTGGCTACCACCAGGAGCACAGATAACAACTGCTTGCTCAACACCTATTGGGCGTCTAGAGCACAATTGCCCCAATGAAGAATGCAGCTGTCACCCTTGATCAAGTACAAGACATCTCTGCCATCAAGTAATACAAAAGAGTAAATCCGTGAATTCAAACACTGTTGCAATTTCAGAGGAAGTCCTTCCTTTATACTGGAAACAAGTATAGAAAGGTTTAATGGGGAAGAAGAGAAACACAGAAGATGAAAATTGCAAAAAAACCCCTTTTTTCATAATACAGAAACCTAGTGTTTGATCAGAGAAAATACGGTAAAGTCAATCATTTCAATAGATCTGAGGATTGTCTGTTCACAGCTGTCAAGGCTTAATAAGAAAGCAAGCTGAAATATTTACACCTACTTACAAATTAGGTGACCAGACCTCATTCTGTGGTCTCTGCTCTACTACAGTACAGTTCTCATGCTGCATAAGCATGGATGTACTGTATTTTAAAATGGAATGATCCCTAAAATTACCCTCAAATTAGCATCCCCCTGACACAGCTTTCTCAATAGGCCATATCCTGTTAACTAGCTCCAGAGAGAGGATTACCAAGCCCTAAAGGAGGCTAAAAGGATATTTTTGTGAGCGACAGTGAGGGGAGAGGGATGAAGAGAATAGTGGGAAAAGAAGGGCAGAGATTGCATTGTTTGGCCCAGTGAACAAGGTAAAGCAATTGTGGAAATGCAAGGATCAAAACTATTTTTTTTCAGTTGACATGTACAAGTTCAGTGGCAGTATGGATGATAACACTACATTTCACTGACCCTAGCAGTTATTTTCAGGGAGAAGGAAGAATGAATGCTGTGGGTGTCACTAGCAGAAAAGTATGAACTGTTCATGAACAATTTCATCATTGTGCTAGGCAGAAACAAGCTTCCCTTCATCTTCACAGATAGATGTAGTTTTGTTCTGTGTTTTTCTTGAACCAACATCTTGAATGCAACCTTCTGTTTTTGAGTGAATAAGATTGATATTCCCTCATTCCCGCCTGTGAACACCCGAAGTGAGCTCACTGTTTTCTGTGCCCAGCACCGGGCAAAGGCACTGGGACATCCAGGATGGAAAGGCAGTAGCTTTTACAAGACTCAGGTTTTAACATCAGTAGGGGCATCTGGAGGACAAACACATTCAGCTTATGTGAAAGGCAGGTCTTTAATTTGGGGCATAGAGATGGTCTCATTGGCCTTAAGCTGTGCCAGGGGAGGTTCTGACTGGACATCAGAAAAAAAAAAAATCGTGGAAGGAGTCATTGGATACTGGAAAAGGCTGCCCAGGGAGGCGGTTGAGTAGCCATCCCTGTAGGTGTTTAAAAGACAGGTGGATGAGGTGCTGAGGGGCGTGGTTTAGTGGTTAATAGGAAAGGTTAGAGTCAATGATCCTGTGGGGGCTTTTCCAACCCCATGATTATGTGATTTTGAGAGATCGGTCCTGTGTTATAAGTATCTGAACTACATGGGCATTGCAGACCTTGTCAAATGCTATGTAAAAATGCACAATTGAATTAACCTTATTTAATGATCTCCTGGCTTTTAATATTTTTTAATGCTCTTGAGTGGCCAAACTACATTTCTAACATCATTCATATAGCACAGTTCAATCATTATTAGATCGCAAAATACATGTTTTTATAGTATTCTGTGTGGCTTTTAATCCAAGACAATGGGATTGTGGGAGGAAAGAGAAGAGAAAAGGTTATATATAATATGCCATGAACATAAGAAGATATTCTAAGTGGAGTGGTCAGCTGCTACCTAAAAGGATGGAAAGGATGGGAGAGACTGAGTAGCTGGGACAAACAAAAGAAGCATTTGTTCTGCTTCCACCTCTGTCATTGCCCTGTGACAACACTTTCAGCAAGATATTTTGCAGTCTTTGTGTCTCTGTTTTCCTTTCCACTGTTTGCCTGTCCTGTCAATTAAGCTGTAAGTTGTCCATGGACAAGAATACTAGATGTACATCACACTTACAAAGCAGGAGTGTTATTATGACTGGGATAAATTTCATCAGATGTTACTTTGCTATGAATAAACTCCCTGACTGTTCATTTTATCCTCCAGGGCTGTGTATTAAGGACATCCCAGTTCCCTTTGCCTCCCCTTTTATTGTCACGGTGGTAAACTATTCCTCCAGGTCATGGAAGACCCAAGTGCAGATCAGCACATGTGTTCTTGAGAAGATGGACTTTCCTTCTGTCACATCTGTAAAACCATGACACCATATGACATTTGGGGACTGGTTTCTTAACATTCTCTGCTGGTAATGCTGTTCTTGATGACTGGAGCTCTGATCTCAGTCAGCCACAAGGCCTCTGTAGTGCTTTTTGCTGTTACCTTCCCTCCTTGACCCAGTGGAGTGAAACAGAAGCTCCTGCAGCAGGGCAGAATTTGCCTCTCCTCCTTCCAAGTCCCCTCGGGCAGCTGAGCTGTCTAAGCTACATGCCTTATCAGCTGGGAGGAAGCCAATGGCACTGCTTTTTTGAATATTTCTAAATATTTCTTCAGGCACAGTTACTTCACACATTTAAAACCAAAGTCACAAACAGCTCTGAGGTGCCAGAAATTACATTTCTTCAGCAAATAAATTCTTTTTCCCTTCCCATCACCCCCCCCCAAAAAAAAAAAAAGAAACAAGAACTACTCTGTTCCATCCATGATTTTCTTAACTTTTTGGGTTAAAAACTATATTCATCAACAAAACACACTGGAAAGAGAAATATCTGTCCAGGGTGCAGAAATCCAGCATTGTGACAAAATAAACAAGAATTGCCTAAACAGGCAGAGATAAGTCAAGAAAGAGGTTGCCACTGTCCCTTGATCAGGATTGTCCCCTTGTTCAGGATCACAAGTTGCCCATACACTTGGACAGGGAATTCAGAGACAACAAATTGTTCAAGCTATAAGTACATCTAGGAGAACTGAGGTCACATCTCATATAAAATAACAGAAGAGGGCTGGGCAGAACTTAAGAAACTACAGGTGCAAATGAACCACAAGGGTAAAGATGATCATGATCAGGACATTGGGACGCTGCATAGTGGAAGAAGTTTTTATCAATAGGGTCCAAATCCGTGACTGGGAAGAACAACCTGACAATTTGACTTTGAGAGGGAGTTAACTAGGGCACTTTTACCATAATGAATAAGGCAGATTACTGTGACTTCAGAGAACTGAATTCTCAACTACCTGACATATCCTGACAATTATAAGACTAAGTAAGCAAGCATAGGAAAAAAAATTAGAAAAGAAATTCTGAAGCTCTGCATTTTAATTCGTATCTTCCCACTCTAGTGCCTGACAAAAAATGTGTTATTAGAAATAAATAAAAGTGGGGCATGAAATGGTTTCCCAGAATAAACTGTAGTTTAGAAGTGAAGTAAAATGCCGTCTCTACTCTGTAAAAATCCCTGCAAACAAGAAATGCACAGAATGAAATGGGTTTTGAGATATTCTCTGTGAAAGCAGAAAGTCACTAACACATCTGTAATTGCCAAGGGGCCTATTCTTCATAAAATTTTATATACTCGGGATACTCAATCCATCAGAGACTGTTGCAAGCAAGTATTTTGCTCTTCTTCAAAACACCTGCATAAATACGCAATATAAGTGGTTATATTAAAGTACTTATTTCTGAATATGTAGAGGGCTTCTTTTTGGATATGTAAATATTCCCTTAAAAGGAAATGCAATAGCAGAATGACAAAACCTTTCCATTACTGCTCAAATTAAAAATAAACAAACAAATAACAGAGCAGCACCTTAACTGTAAATTTCCTTGTTTCTTACTTCACAGAATATCCTTCTGGAAGGACTCAAAGGAGAGAGATGTTGGAACTCAATTACCTGTGCTAGTGAACCACCTACAGATATTTAAAAATAGCTACATCTCACAGATACCCAGAGTGAACCAAGTGCTTTTTTTTTATGTGTGCCTCTTATGTCTCATTAACATAATAAAATGCAGCGTGTACCTTTTTACAATGTTAGAAGAAGCCCAAAATGGTCAATAAAACACTAAATATAACTCAGTGACCAGTGAACATTTCTCTTGTTAAGTGATCACTTAAATAATTTTCTTTGCTTTACCTTTAGTGAGCAATCAAATGAAGGTCAAGCAGCTACACCTCAGTCAGATACACCTGGTATAACTGAGTGAAGCATCAAAAGATAAACCCTGAAAGTATGGTGCATCATTATGAAAGTACCACACGACTTCAAGAGGGAATTGAAAGCCTTGGGCATCAGTAGAGATTGTTTCCACTTAGCCTCAAACTCCTGCAGAAACCACATGGTAAAAAGGCAGATGAGAAGTCTTCTCGAAATGTCTCAAAAATCTACAAATCCAAACATTTTCTCATCCTGACTGGCAGATGAAGGCAGGAGTCAGTAGGTAGATATCGTTACAAGTCAGTATCTCAAACAATTTTTTCCTCTGTTGTTCCAGTTCTCATGCTTGTCTGATTTGTGAGAGAAACAACTCTATGTTTTTAAACTAAAAAAAAAGAGGACAAAATAGAAGAACAAACACTATCAAAAAAGGAAAATTCTTATCCAGAGAATTTCTCTCTACTCCATTTTAGCAATTTCATAAGAAATGTGTACAGCTATCACAAAACTTTTAACAACATGGCAAATACTGAATGATTTATTTTTAAATCTCCATTAACATTCAATGTTTCTTCCTTGTGAAATTTATTACTACTATATTCCGCCCCCCCTCCCCAGTTGTCCCTGCAAGAGGTCTGTGCCAAGGGAAGTTCAGTCGTATTCTGAAAAGGTTTATTTCACGGGACACTGTAATTTTTCTTAATAATATATTCCCTACTTGAACTAGCACATTTTCACTAGAATATTCCTATGGTGTTCACTTATTCTTATTATAATTCCCATTGTTTAAGGGTAGTTTCTCCTCCACATTGACTTGTTAGCACCTTATTTTTGATAATAAGGTACTCCACTGCTAAATCTAGGAATCTTTTTTAGTATCCATACACTTTCATAGTGCATAGGAAACTCTGATCTATATTTACAGTAACTTTATCATTTAACAGATGTTTGGACAGTTACAGTCTCCACTGGGACAGTACTGTGTGGTTTTGAAGTACTCCAGAGTTGTTCTATGAATATTTTTTCTCACTCACTTATAGTCCTGGGGGTCTGTAACAGATGCTAATTGCAGTTTCTTCTTTGTTTTTTGATAATCTAGTCTTACTCAAAGTATTCCACGGCTGCCTTCATCGTTATTGAATTGTATCTTACTGATTTTCAAGGTTTCAAGCAGTAGATAAGACCACATTATCTGCAGCTTATACACACACAGCATAGCTTAAAAGTTTCATATGTACATATGGAGATGGTGAGAGCATTCAAGAAATAGGGGCTTTTGGCAGAGAACATCCCACACCTCCTGTCCTTTCAGAAATATGCCTTGGAATAATTAGCAGTTCCATCTCAACTTCCCAATTTGCCACAATGCTCTCAGATATTATGCTGCTGCTCCACAGTTTTTGAAGGGGCTTATCATACTGCATGCTGATCTGTTCCCTGAATTGAATGCATAAGACATTAATATCATGACCTTGAAACATATTTAAATATGCTTCAAAGCATATTTTTTATCATGCAAGGTTTGTTCACTCATATAGGTGAAAATGCCATATTATATAATAGTCTATGTTCACCATGCACTACATGTACCCTAGGACTGAGCCAGAGTAGCCAGATTCTTTGTTTCAGATAGAAGGCTAACTTTTCATGCATAACAGGCATAGTAAATGCTCAGGTTGTGCTCCATCTTTTAGTTCAGCAGAGGCAGAAGGCAAAACTATTTTGATAAAGTAGCAAATATTCCAATTCCAGAACTTAGGGCTCCAGTGGAATGAAGAGGCAGACAATGAAATCTATTTATAGTACATTTCGCCTGAATCCCTTCTTTTGTACAGAACAGCCATGGTCTTTCATGCAGAACCACTGTAGATGGACAGCTGTGTGTCTAAACATCTGTGATGAACAGAACTCAGATGGGAGCTTAAAAAAAGAGAAAACAGCATCAACATATTCATAAGTTGGTGTGGGAACAATGAAAGCACATATTGTAGGTCTGAAGGAAAAAGGCAGAATCAGCTTGTAAAAAAAAAAGCCCACGAAATTCTCTAAGAAATTCATTTTGCAGATGTCAGCATAAGCTTTCTGCCTGATTTAGTGGAGCAGTAAACTCAGGAAGGGGACAAAAGAACTAGCTATGACCAACCAGGAGTTTCAAGGAAACATCTATAAAACTGAAAAACAAAATTTGAGCATAACTTGATCCAGAAGAACTATAAGACCTCAAAAAGAAAGAGAAAAGAAAAAAAAACCCTCTGAATTAGCTCAGTCTTGCTTGTGTATAATGTCAAATAAAGATTGGACTAAAGCAAGGTGCACAGATAGTGATCTCTGAACCTTCCAAGATCTCATCAGTATACTTAATCTGCTTTCCACTTGTGAATAAGGGAAATTTGATGCTTTAAAAAATACTTCAATAAAATACATTTATTATCCTGCACTGCTGACCAGACAACAGCCTGAGTATCAGATTGTGTCATCTTAATTTGTAGTGATGCTACCTTAATTTTCAAGTAGTTCTAGAGGTAACTGGCAGAAGTAAAAGGACAGAACCTGAAACACTTTAAGTAGTTTGTTATCAGCATCTCTCTTCTGTAGAGAATGACAATGAAGTGTATAGGATACATCTTTACCTGAATTTGATCCCTGTAACTCATTTAACTGCCTAGGTGATTTCTAGATCTAACAAATTTTTCTTTATACATTGCCAGATTAAGATAGAAAGTCTCTCCTCTTTCTCCAAAGAGTACATGCAGATCTCTAAGTAAAAAATACTACGACACTAGTCTTTTAAGTTTTCTTTTCTCTGTTCATAAGCAATTTCCTGGAATACCTAGTGGTATTCAACTAGAGAGAGACTGAAGCCCCACTGGATATCATTCTCCTTATAGATACTTCCAATAATATTCAGAGGGTTTGACATCTGTAAAATTGATGGGATATAGTGAACTCCAGAACAGGATTACATTTCAAGAATGTATAGTATCAAACTGCATACACCAGTACATTGTACAATTTCTGCTACATTGACTATCTACTGCCTCTTTTTACTGTAGCTTCTGGCACATGAAAGGAAGTCACAGCTTGCAGAGTAGAAAAACTTAAAATTTCCTTACCCGAAATCTAGGATATAGTATTTTTTACTGTTTAAAACTGCATGCTTCTTTTCAATAATCCTAGAGTCCAAACACACAGTACACAAGAATTCTGTGATTCTGTGATTCTGTGAAATGCATGCTTCCCAAATGACCTTAAACTTAGAGGAAGAAGTCACAAAATCATTGTTTTGAACCTTGTAACTCCCCATAAATGTAAGTATCTTTGAGTTATCACAGATTGGTAACTCTGACTTATCTGTGAACACAGTAATTTTCTCAAATATATTTGTTATTCAAAATTAATGTATAAATTTCTGTGAGTGATTCTTGGTTGGATCATAAGTATGAGAATAGTCTATTGTAGACAAAATAGTGACACTCATATATTGAGCTGCTTTGACGGGATATAGAGGTCACACATTACATATCTAGGTTCCCTACACAGCAATCTCAGCTCCAGTGTGAGCTCCAACATTACATATTCACATCTTCCTGCCTTCTGGGATGAGACAGTCTTGATCAATAAGAGCTTTTAACGAAGAAATAATAGAGTAGAACTCTGTTTCCAGGGAGAGAAAAAGGAAAATCTGGCAAATGACAATAAAGATGATATGCTGAACAATCATTCGTTTATTAGTCACTAGCAGGATCTAAAGGTTTTCCTTGTTCCCCATCCTTCTGCTAAATGTTGGCATGATTCAAGTTTTTCTTAGATTTTTCTGTGAGTCTTCAAGGGTGGAGAAGTGATTCTGCCTCTAAAATTGTGGTACTAGCTTCACTGGGGAGTGAACTGGGAGGTGAAACATTCAAAGACTCTGAAGAACTTGATTGCCCTTGCTTTGGGCACAAGGGTGGACTAGAGACCTCCAGAAGTCCCTTCCAATTGAAATTTGCCCATGACTGTCATCCACACTAGTTTTGTGACCTCTAGTAAAGATTTTTGTTAGGTATTGTGTAGATTCAGAAGAACAAACAGAGCAGTTTCCAAATGCAGAGTCAATGAATACGGCAAATTGATAGCTGATAAGCCACATAAAAATATGCTGGACTTTAAGAAAACAAAAATGGAAAATAAAAATTAGAAACATGGATGTAAATGCAGTACACAAATACAACACATTTATTTACCAAACATTCATCATGTTAGAATAGGAAGATAACTTTCAGTGATGAGATGCACTGATTTTTTCAGAAAGAGGAATGCTGCAGATGAATAGATCTACCCTCAAGCATATTATTAGGTCACAAAATGATGACAAGCTGCAGATTTCATGCAGCTGCTTGAAACATGCTTGTGATTTGGGAGTACACGAAGTGATCAGCAATCAACAAGTATTAACATCCTCACATAAGACCTTATTTAGAACACTGTCTACAGATATGTTCAAGAAAAGTAAACTTTAACTAAAACTTTTAGCTAAAACTTTTGCAAGAATGTTTATTAGTAGGAAAGTTCACTTTTTAAGAAGAAACTAGAAAGCTAAGGTAAGATCAAATGACGTAACAATAAGAGAAGTACTGCGATACTTGCTAACAAAAGTAACGAGGGATAAACAATCGGAAGGAGAAAAAAATCCACCTATTCAATATAAGGTATGAGAATAAGAATACATGACTGTAAAATAGGAGGAGTAAATTTAATCTGGAAAGTTTCCTGTCTGCTAGAGAAATTAACTTCCAATGGAAATTTGCTGCACTATTTGGCATGGATTGTTAGGGGTAAAGGATAATATAACTATTCTCAAGACTGAGTTTGATAACCACCTCAGTGTGATCACATTTTGATGCTCCTTCTTATAAGGACATTGAAATCAACCTTGCAAGATGCCACTGTTAGTCCTATACTCCTCCTGACAGCTGCAATCATCCGGGCCAGAAAGGATCATCTCCTTTCTTGGCTGATTGTGAAAGCAGAGAGTCTAGACACAGATTTTTATTTCAGGACCAGTGTGCAGCTCAATGCTTCTACTCCATCTTACAAACAAGTGAGCAGGCAGGCAGGAGAAGCAAGTTAATGAGTAAGGAACTGCACAGAAGGTACCAAATCATAAAGGTGCCAGAGAAGGAGACTTCCAAGTATTACTCGTAATCACTTTCTCACTCAAGCACAAATGAAAAAAAATCTTAATTTCATCATGATTTCTACACATAGCAGATCCTGTATAGAAATTGAATGTTCCTTTTGCAAAACACTCTGCCCAGTAAACCCTTTGCACTCCCTACTCTTTTTACTGTTATGCATGCTTTGCTGAGATGAATGGAAGTGGATATGGAATTAAAATTACAAACTCTTTACATAAATAAATAAGATTCTGGCAATTTTTTCCCACTTCTAATTTCTAGATTTGCTTTTCATTCGTGGATAAAAGTGAGGTTATGGGAAGGTATGACAACATTATATTTTTCTCCAAGAATGAAGGACATGTCATTCTGTGCTAAGGATACATAAATTCTTTACAAATGGAAATGATAACGGTAAGAGAGGTGAACTGAGAGATATTTGGATCTTCAGAGAGGAAAATATGAAGAACTAACCACAGTAGTTTGGGTTTGGATTTTGTTGGTTTTGTTGGGTTTTTTTTTTGTTTTTTGGGGGTTTTTTTGTGTGTGTGGAGACCCAGTAGTCCATCCCTCCGAAATTAAGTCAGAAGAGAAAATTTTAACGATCTGTAAATTTGCTTTCACATTCCAAACCTCTCAGTGTGCTGAAGGAAGAGAAGTCCAGAGAGTGAAGTATGGATTTACATTTCAAAGTTTAGCTTGTTTGCGAAGGG
This sequence comes from Piaya cayana, assembly GCA_013389865.1. Taxonomy (NCBI): domain Eukaryota; kingdom Metazoa; phylum Chordata; class Aves; order Cuculiformes; family Coccyzidae; genus Piaya; species Piaya cayana. Next base: position 47,705 of record WAAB01024411.1, read on the forward strand.
CAATGAAAGTTCAGATTTTCCTTATCCCTAGTCAAAAAATGAGGACATTTGTGTAGCAACATTTTAGTGTAGTGAAAGAGCCATAACAAGTTGCAAAAAATAAGCTGTGTACCGCAACTTCTAGTTTCTGATTCAACAACTAAAAATGCAGTAATTTTCAGAGAAAGTTCTTCTTTCTTACTTTAAGCAGTGTTCATTTAATCTAACTTTGACCATTTTTACCAAGCATTGTTACTGTATGGTCTCTTTACAGATAACATACTTTCAGAGGACAGATCATGTAATCTATTTTAGGTATTTAAAGAGGGGTTAAATTAAGTATTGTATTAGACCATCAGCTACTCTCACATGGCCATGGAGTCAAGAGATCTAGCTTAAACAGAGATGCCAAGTTTTGGTTGTGCAAATCCCTACCTCAGTGTTGTAAGTTTCTCATGGAACAATGAATCAATATGACTACAGCGAAGAATCACTTTGAAGCCTACAGTCTTTCATCCAAATTTGTCTTCACACGTTGCTTCACCACCCTAGATGCTCAGTGGTGCTGATTTGTTTGCTCCTGATAAGCCCTGGGCAAAATGCTGTTGTTACTGCCACACATTTTAAGTGTAATTTTTTTCAGTTAAATGAGTTAAACATTGCCTAGCAGTCAAAACTAAGAGATGACAGGTATCAGGAGAGAGACCCACAGGCAGCACATCATCATGCAAAAAAATCCCAACAACAGTGATTACTAGAGCCGAAACGGATTTCTAATAAATAAAATCAAATAGGTAACCTGACAAAATGTCTGTTATTAGAGTAACCTGTAACTTTGAAATACAAAGGACAAGTCTGAAACACAAATGAATCAGAGATCTATTTCTTATTTAAAAAAACGAAGCTGTTGACGTGTAGGTAGCATGGAGAAACCAGTTCAGAGGAGTCTTCAAATTCAAATGTCCACCTTGTTTTCAGGGATCCTCAAAAATTACTGACTGTTAGACTTCTATTGTGTAAAAACTCTTTTACAACTATATGAGTCCCACCCTGCCCTTGTAAGTGTAAACATCAAAAATGGGGCTTGCACTTCTCTGTTTTATATGACACTGCACTGCTATGCATGTTGTACAAAGATCCATGCACAGTAGTGATATAACTTTTGTTGCAAAGCAAACAGTTTGTGCTCATACAAATTTTTAATATTTGGGATCCTTTCTCTCTCTGTCCTACAGGTTAGATTTTCACATGACTACTAGAGGTATCATGAATATCCTAAATATTAATAACAAGTAATAATTTTACATAATTGATTATATTAGGTGGAAATGGTGGGTTTGTTGTTTGAATGCACTTTAAAAAATAACCTGCTAATTGCTCTTTCAAATTTCTTAGAGTCGTGAAGACGTCTCTTGTTATAAAATAAGGAGAAACAGAAACTAAAAACCTACAGATGACTACTGGACATATCACAGAATTTGGCTGCATGTCTTATTTTGATGTTTCCTTATAAGGCATAAAAAGTCAGTCAGTTGTGGTTTCCTGTGGAAAACTAACTCAATTTAATGTGCCTAGTCATATGTTCAAACAAATATTTACCTGAAGAAACAACAGACTGCTATCAGTGGCTCAAAAGCATTCTCTTTATTTCAGTTACTTTTTTTTCCCCCCTGTATATTTCAAAATATAACAGCACAGGCCTGTAATGTCCACTGCAGTACTTGCAACAAGGGTTGTGCTGGTGCTGGTGTAGCAGCAGAGCCCGTTGGGCCCAGAGAGACTGGTACAGGCTTCTCACAGTCACACAGGGATGAGATCAGCTTCAGAAGGTTGAAGACAGCTGCCAAAAGACATATATGCAAGAAGTTATTGTTTGCTTCACCTACAGTTTAAAGTGCAAAAGTTCTGCAACTTTTCATCTCTCAGCGTCTTGCAAGTCCCCTGGTTTCATCTAGACTTTGCTACTTTTTCAGTTAAAGACACTCTCTAGCTAAGATCAGATGAGATCATTGGGTTCTTTCCACTTCTTACTGCTTATTATTTGGATAATTTTGCCCTTTTTTTCACTCTCTCTATCATACCTTTAGTACTGCATAAATGTTCTGAATTCCTGGCATGAAAGAATACTATGCTTAAGTTCAATTATAGTTTTTGTTCAATATATAGTTTTTGTTATGAAACATTTCTTAACCAATGCAGAACAATGTGAAAATAGTATGTATATTTTCTTGCTCTTGACATGCAAAACCGATTCCTTAAGGACAACACTAATATGCTTAATAAAACGGTTATCTTTCATTTATTTTGAGTGATAGATAACCTGGTAAAAGTCTTCCATAAATAATACATTAAAAAATCTTAACATATAACATCTCATTAGATGATGTTTCTAATAATATGCCTATCTGAAATAACATGCTGTCTCATTTTAAATCTTTAAACAAATAAAAATTGAAAACCTTCCTAGACGTGTATTTTTTAACTATCATCCAAGCCTGCTTCAATATTTTTCAGTGGCAGAAACCAGTCCTGTTTAATTTAGCAGTAAACAGGTTCTGATGAGAATTTATAATCCTTAACAAAGGCAGCCACATTAAAATATCTAAAATATTTTTTCCTTAAAGAAAATTAATATTTTTCCTTGTATATAATCACATTTTTTATTTCTAGTACTGATGTTGGTTGATTCTTACTGTTCATATGTATTCAAGTAATGCCTTCAGTATGTTTAAGTGTCTATATATTTTCCTGAAAGTAGGAAAATGAACCTCATGCAGAAGAGTTCATAGTGAACTTGTCATGACTGACCACAATCATTAAAACAAGGGAAGTAGTCATTATTTATAACAAAAGTCTACCTCATTTTTCTAGCCAAAATGGAACTTAGCTGGCTTAGCATAAAATAATATAATCACAGATTTCTTCTTCACTATCAACAAAACCAACTATTGCTACCTTTCCTCTGGAAAGGAATGAGCTGCTTTCCTGGTCAGCAACATCTCAGCACCAGCAACACTGCAGATGCAGGTGCCAATTCTAACTCCCATGTTAAAAAAACAGTCTTTTTGATCTCTGAGTTTGACTGTTTGCCACAGGTAGTCATCACATTCATGTTCTGTATGACATGTCCAGGGCATCATCTTTTTTGAGGAGGGTCTATTTAAAATTATTATTATTATTATGGTCACATATTCTTTCTGGCCTTAGACACTACCCTACTCATATCAATCCAGACTGTTGCTCTAAGATTCACTTTGCCATATTCTTTACTGCCATTCCTCCCTCACCTTTGCATTCTTCTTTGGGCTTGTCACTGACTATTGAATTAAGCGTAAATTTACAAACTCAGATTGCCTTACCGTCTATCTTGGGCTACTCTTTTATTTTTATTCATTACTGTGAAGATACAAGAGTTACTAAATCACTGATGCAAGCATCCATTTTCTCATTTGTTAATTTCAGTGCAGACACCAACATGATTTTGTCTAATTTGTCTAGACTAAAGAAGTTTTCTCTGGAAAAGTATTAAAACCAATTCATTATTCAACTTCCAATTCCTCACGAAGTCATCTTCTGCAGTGCAACTTAGAAATCTTGATTTGTTCACTGAGTCTTGTACTGATCACAATAATTAATATTGTCTAAATGCTTCTTTGCACTTATTTATTTGCCTCTATATCTATTGTCTCCATGCATCCAGGGTAAGGATGGTATTTGCAATCTTTGTGCACTGTAGAGTTTTAGTTCATTTAGCATTATGTGAAAGCAAACAAGCAACAACCACCATGTAACATTTCCAGAGGTCAGATCTCAGCCATGAGCAGTTTCATGGCACAACGCACCCTGTAGTTGCAGTACTTCCAATATCAGGATTACAGACCTGGAAGCTCTTCAGCACTTGTGGATCCCACAGTATGGATCCAGCCTGTAGAACACCCTCGACTTACAAAAGATTAACTCTTGCCATAATTGAAAAGCTGAATTTAACTTTTCCCCCCCTGCCAAAACCAACCAACTAACCAAACCACAAATCAAACCTCCTGGAAAATAGATCAACACACTGAACTCTGTTCTATGTATCACTAAATAATTCCTGATCAGTGCGGTGCAAGCTGTATGTGACCAATCACCTGTATCTTTTAAGGAGAATTATATTTCCCTGGAAAAAGACTTAACTCAAGAATTTGTAATCACACAGTTTTGAACTACTTAACATAAAATTTTAATTAAAAACACAGCATTTGTAAAGCATGTCAGCTTGAAAATAAAGCTAGGTATTTCAGTAACACCCAAGTGCACTATTTAACACTTTTTGACTGGAACATTTATTTCAAAATTTCTTTCCGTAGTGAAATTGCTTTTAGATAAAATCATTAAGGAAATCACAATGAAATATTGAAATTAAATTGAACAAAATAATTTGGCCCAAAGCATTATGGGGAAAATGGCATAATTTTGTAAGCAAAAAGTCTGGTTTTGCTGGTTCTTTATTACTCTGCAGGATAGAAAAAATTTGTTCTTCCTTTCTATTTCATAATAGAATTTACAAGTCAGTTTTCCAGTCTCTAATCTATCATATAATCTTTTTCCATTTTGTTATACTATCATATTTTGTATAAACTAAAATTAGCTGGATAGGTTTCCCTCAGTGGTAATGCTAGCCTCACACAAAAATCTCAAAAAGTTCATTCTTTATTAAGATTTATATGACTGTATTGGGAACCTCTTATTTTTCTGAGATGGGAGTGGAGGAGGTAAAGAGTTTGTCAATAAAAACACGGGGAAAAAAAGATATTCAATCTAAATTGAACACAGAATTTTGATTTTTTTTTTCTTGCACAAAATACAGAAGAAACAATTCAGAAATATTTTAAGTGTCTTCTTTTCCAAACTCAGCTATATTCATTTGAACACATGTACCTAAAAACCGAGGGAATGAAGAACATAGATTTTTGTAAAACTAGAAGATACATTTCCCCATTAGCTAATCATTCTGGATTTTATGTACCTATGTACTCCAAAAAACCAATTCAGATTCCCCCTTCTACTTGAAGCTATGGAAATGTTTGGCTCCCAGGAGAAGGTAAACAAATGAGGCAGTGTTTTTTTTCTATGATAAGGTGCTGATAACAACATTGGTAATTAAGACACTCTTCCAGGATGAGAAGTAAGAAATGGTCAGGAGATATCCTCCCGTATTTTGAGTGATTATCTCAGCAAGGGATCTGGTTAAAAAGAGTTTCCTCCTTTTGTTGGCTTAGGAAGATGTAACCCTCCCTTCTGCACATGCACTGGCCAAGGCTTTTCAGCACATGTGAAACTACATTTTTGTTTCATTTTACTATCTCAGTAAGAGAGGGATGAAATAAACTAGTCTTATGCCTTACAAGTCATGAAATTAACTTTTTCCACTGCAAGATTATTTTGGGCAGAGACATCTCACTCCAGCTACTAAGAACTCCACGGCTTCAGTATGATACATTCAATACTCAGCATTAAGACTCTAATTGTGTTATCCCCTCTGGTAGCATGATATAGTGTACAAAACTAATGCAATTAATATGAACTGTACTGGATTTGAATCTTCAAGAATGTACTCTCTGACTGAATTGTAAATGGAGACAAACTAAGGAGAGATTAATTAATTCTTCATTTCCTAACAAGGAAGTTTTGTAATGTGAAGACAAACATTTTCTGTAGAGAAATACATGTCAAGTGCTATACTTCATCTTCCGAAAGGCAAATATAAGTATCTGTCTGTCTTCTTAGGAAACTGTTTTCAAATAGAAACCAGATATGAGAAACTTGAGAGATTTGAATCATGGACCAGTTCTGAAAATCCATTGTAGGTTGCTTCATGCAGGTGCAGTTATAGACACGGCAAATATATATAAAGATGCTCCCACTAGAAATATTGTAGGAAATATTTAGACTGTAACTGTAAGACCTTTACAGATGAAATATTCTTCAGTTTTCTAGATGGAAGATTGTAGGGTGATCTCCCATTGACTGATGGTTGGGCTGTTTAGTTCCAATACAGTCATCAATGATCTGGAAAATGGAGTGAACTTTGAAATCCAACAACTCCACAGATGATACTAGGTTTTTTTAATAGTTAATTGCTGTGCAAATGTTAAAGACCTACAAAGGGTTCCCACAAAAATGTGTCCAGAAGGGTGGCAATCGTGCTTTAGTGGAAAACTACAAGATAATGAATCTGGGGAAAACCAATGAGGTCTATGTGATTTGTTGTTAAAAATTGGTGGTTATTACTCAGGAAAGCCAGCTTGGAGCTGCCATAAACAGTTCTCTGAAAACATTGACTCAGTGTACAAAAGCCAAAGTAGCTGACAATGTTAATTCAGCAGTAAACAGATTAAATAGGGCTTGGTTATTTTTGGGGTTAAAAATATTAAACTCACATATCCGTCAAATCCTAGGAATTTGTTTTAAAAGATAATCAGAAACAACTGAACATTTTAGGGCTTGGGTGCTGTTGTTGATTATAGCTGATTTTTCCCATTTCATTTTAAGATTTCTTTAATGTTTAGAGTTATTCCTCTAGCAAGACAGCCCTTTTTTATCTTTCTTATGATAAGTATTCAAGTATATATGCACATGCATAGAGAAGGAAATCAACACATTAAAGACTCCTAAAATGAAATGAGACTAAGAATATGCTCATGCCCTCAAATAAAGTAGAATCTGTTCTTAAATGGATAAGGTAAATAGAGAAGACTGCTTTAGTGTCCTTCCACACAGGGCTGTGGCAATGCCAGTGAGATGGTAAGGAAGATCAAAGAGACTTATGTTGAAGCAGAAAGCACAACAATAATGGAAAACTCAGTTTATCCTATTGATAAATATCATATAAAGGCACAAGTGCAGTTTAGATGACACCCTTGGAACAGCTAGAGAAAGAAACCACAGCAGAAGTATATTTTATTTAGTGCTGAAAGAGTAAGTCCTGGCTCAAAAATTTAACATAAAATAGTTATGGTAAAAGAGTACTCAAATCCAATAAATGCAAATTTTAAAAAAAGACAACAAATATTTGTTACAATGGTTTTTAGTATAAAACAGGAGAATAATATAAAAATTTTAAAAAAATCATTAGAAAGGGAGCAGTTTAAAGTAGAAGAAACAGATGATGGATTCTTTGAAATCATAATGTTACAGCAAATATAAACAAAAAGTAAACATAAATAAAAAGGAATATGATCTACCAAAATGAATGAAAAGATCTACACATTATTTCACAAGCAAACACAGGAAAAAAATAAAAAACAACTAAAATCTATCATGAGCAAATAGCAGCTATTTTAGTCAGTATTCTAATTACAGAATTATCCAATGACAGGAAAAAAACCTTTATTCAATTATTCAGTTTTTTCAGTTATTCAAAAAAGTAAGGAGTATCCAAATGAAAAAAAAGTCATTAAGTTTAGAATATTGAGATATAAGTTACGACAAATTAAACAACTTTTTATAAATTCCTAATTCCCTAAAACTAGTAATAAGATCTTTTCAACCATTCACCGGAAAAATAATGATGATCAAAACGACCTTGCTACAAAAGGAATTAAAAGTGACAATTAAAATATAACTGTTCAAAAGTATTTTCAAAGTTTGGTGAAAATACAGGCCACCAAACTTCACTACTGTACAGGAGAAGTGGCTAGAAACCAGAATGTAAACCTGAAGTAGGTAAGACAAAGCAAAAATAATGGAGAGGCAAGGAGAGATGAAGTGAGGGGAGACGAAGTGAGGGGAGACGAAGGGAGATGAAGGGAGGGGAGACGAAGGGAGGGGAGATGAAGGGAGATGAAGGGAGACGAGGGGAGATGAAGGGAGGCTAGGGGAGAAGAGACGAGGGGAGGTGAGACGAGGGGAGGGGAGACGAGAGGAGAGGGGAAAACAACAAAAAAAAACCGCCTTTTGCAGTGGGAACTTGACATGGATTTTTTTTCTTACTTCTGGACTTCCTCCACCAACCACTACTAGAATGAGGCTAAAGAGCTTTGTTCTGAGCCAGTATAGCTATTCCTATGTTTGCTTGTGACTGATCTTACTTACTCTCTCTACCAGAACAAATTTGTGATCCTGGTTGGCCATAGCTCAATCCTTGCCCTCCTACACAAGTATAAGCAATGTCATCTGCACTGATATCTGCAGCAGACAACCCTCAGGGGCTGCGTGCAATCTCTGCTGGTACCCCCTGAAGCAATTCCCGTTCTGTAAGGCATTGTCAGCCACTGATAGCACCCAAACAGGGTCCAGAAAGTTGTCAAGTAACTGTTTGCCGCATCCAGTTTCACTTGCCAGAAGCCATCTCTGGCATCCATGACTGAAAAGACTATTGTGTTTGCTTGATTTGGCAATATTTCAGTGACTGTTGGCAGTGAACAGTATAAGCACTTTAGTATGCTATTGAGGTCTTTTGGATTGATGCAGATCATCAGTTTGCCTGTCTTTCTAACTGCCACCATACTGCTGATCCAGTCAATTGGCCTTGCAACTTTTTTCAGCCACCTTGTTCCATGACAGTTTTAACTTTCACCTTGAGCTCTGCTTCAAGAGAGTCAGGTTTTATACAGCTGATACCATGTCATCTCAACCTTGCAGATCTTAAAAGCACTCATTATCCACAAATCTGGTCTCTTGACCAGAGGCTATCATTTAATAGTCAGAAAAGTAATATCTCAGATATGTTTTCCCCATTCTCAATTTGCTCTATGATGCTTTGACTTTGCAGTAAAAACTCCCAGGTCCCAGCAAATAAGTTCTGAAAAAATGGATTTCTGCATTCATTCTACTGCAAGAAAGATTAGAACCTCATCCTTATTTACATGTGAGCACTTCAGCCTAGGCGTTTCATAAAAGAACACATTTAATTTGATCCCACTGTAAGAAAAATCTCCATATTGTTTTATTTTTTACAAAATCTGCATACTTTAGCCAGTTTCACTATGGAATCACATTCTATTTAGCAAATGTTTTCTTTTGCCAGTTGCTTGTCATTTCTCATATTCAGTTTCTGAACCGCATTATTTTCTTGTTACTGCCATTGCCATTGCACTTACATGCTAGATATTATTCAGACTGGCTTCGTCACAGGTGTTCACTTTTCTCTTTTCAAGCACTTATGCAAATTAAATCACCAGTGTAATTTAGAATCTCTTTACTTGCATGTATGTGGTCCAAAATTTGTCTCATCCAAGTTCCAACTATACACAGGATGACGCCACCACCTTGCTCTTAAGTAGGACTTTTAACCACCAGACCTCACAGTTTGGCCACAAAAGGGGTCAATATCATTACCGCAGTTTTATAAAGGTGCTGTGTAGGGGTGGAGTGACTTGCACAAGGTCACCTAACAGCTTGATGAAAGCAGAACTTAGGTCTTGCAAGTTCCAGTCTAGTGCTTTATCCAGTAAGAAACCCTGACTATGCTGAAGTCTGAGGTCTCCCTGTCCTTGGCCTGTTCTATTAAAACGCTGCACTGGCATTCATATAAACCATTTACCAAGGGTAACATCCATTTGTTCTGCATCAAAAAGCAAGAGAGATTGACACATACATAATCTTTTCCTATATGTGATGGATTGATCCTTGACTTAGGATCATTTCAGTTGCCTCTTTCTAGTCTCTCCATTACAAGAATTTCTAAGACTTTCTATGCAAGAAAGCTGTTAAACAACCATTGCTCCTGTTCTTCCTGAGGAAACTTTTTGCTGCCAATCCAAATTTGCAACACCTGCATTGTTGAAAATGAAGGCTTAAAGGAGATCACTGTACATTTATGTTTGTTGTACGGTGGTTTAAAAACACAAAAATCCACACAGCATTTCTTTAAACATTTTTGCAGATGTTTTTCAAAATACAAACATGGCTAAATACAGTGTTTAATCCTCATACACAGATTTACCTAGAATATTCACGGCATACTGGGATAACAATGCCTGGGGGACGCGTTGTTTTTATTTCTACTTTCCAAGGATGGAAGTACATTCATGTCCACTGATGGCTTCATAGGAGAAATACAGAAGTATGAAATAGGCCCTCTTTTTACTTAAAAACTCTTGTAATACTTTGCATGTGGAATATACAGTGTTATAACCACAGCCTTTCATTGATACATGCTGTCTGAGTGTGGCAAGAACTTCAGTGAAATCCTGAGGAGGGGATGATTCCTGACTGTATGGGCAGCGTGCAAGAAACTCAGCCTGATTCACATAGTTCTCTTGTTCAGGTGATGCCTGAAATAGCAAGGAGGTGGTCCTGTTCTCACGAGGATCATGTCACTTTGCAGTATGCCCATTTAGAGACACACTGCCTGATTTCTGGTCTTGCCAAAACGGACTGGCCAAAATAGAAGATTTAAACCCAGGCCAGAAAGAAAGACCCTGTGTTGATGTGGTCCCACACACACAAAAAAGCCTCAAATTTTGCCACAGACCGTGCTCTGGAGTTTAGGAAGAACTTGTTTGATCTTGTGAAAATAAATTGCAAACCTACAAGATGCACACAAAGCTCCTGCTGAGGTAAGAAGAAGCAGTACTGCTGCAAAGCACATGGACCTTTGCAGAATTCATACCCCATCCCAGACCACAGCACGCCACCTATGTACATGTACCAAAACTGATTAATGGGCTGTCACTTTATTTGTTGACTGCTGAATTATTTATACTTATAAAGTGTTTAATAATTTAGAACTGATATCTTAACAAATTACAGCTGAAAGTGACAAGGGGAAGGTGGCACAAGAGTCTCACTTGAGATCAATGCCCTTGTTCTCAGGGCACATTGGAACATGATTTCTGCTGACTGTCATCAGCAAAAAAAGGAAGGGGGAAGTATGTTGATTTGGTATTACGTGTTAAACAGAGAGAACTGCATATTTCAGTAATCAAAGGAAAAAAGTTGCTTTAAACCAAAAGGAACATGAAATTACTCTGAAGAAATCTACATTTCCATATGAAATGAAAATCATTGTCTTAAAAAAAAAAGACTAAATAAAAGCTAATTACAGTGTTTGTTTTTAAAATTTTGTCTCAAAGCATTTTATCCATCTTTTCTTGCCATAAAAGATTTGGATACATATTGATTTTGACCTGCATGCCACATCTTTACGAAAAAGCAAAGTCATCTTAATACGAAGAGGTTATTTTTTACTATATCAGGATAGAAACAAAATTACCATCTACTGGCTCTATGTGAGTTAAACTTAGAGAGCGCATGAAAAAGAGAAATATAAATTCAGATTTTAACAAAATCCAAATGCTATCTAACTGAAAGACTGGTTGAGTCAAACTAGCTTAAAACAAAATTCCTGTAAAAATCCTCTATATAGGTAAATAACATTTCATTCCAGGATGTTTCTTTTCTTCACAGACATTTTTATAGAAGAAAAAGTACTTCAATGTAAATATCAAAAAAGGTGAATTCCATTCTTTAAGCAGGAATTTCCTGGGTATCAAGCCACTACATTTCCTTTAAATACCACAAGAATGCAGTGTCTAGAAGAATCATATTTTTGTGAAACATGAGTTCTTAACAAAGGCTGGAGGCTCCTGTGACAGAAATTACACTATCATTGCTGCAGACAAGCACTCCTTTCAGAGTAACCTCTTCAGTGATGAGCACAGTTTTATCATGTAACCCCAATTCTGCAATATCCACAACAGAGAAACAGGCTGTGCTACTCGCTGCTGAATTCCAGTAGCACCGTACAACCACATACAAGATACCATTCACCAGTGCAAGACTGACCTCTGCTTGTATTCAGCTTGCTTCAAGCAAGCACTATATGTCTTTCCACCACAGCAGCACAGGCACTGTGGCCATGAACCACATAAATCTTACCCATCTCTATCCTAACCTACTCCCCTTCCCAATATGCTCAGGCCATCATAGTTCTCTACTTCAGTGCAGGCAGTTTGAATCCTATAAGAAATAATCTTAAACATGCAGTGGAAATTTGTGTTCATGGTATTTCCCCGTCTTTGCTTCTTCAACAGCATTTGCTTTCTTTCTCTCTCTCTCTCTCTCTGATTTAATTGCTGTTTATCTCCACGGAGACTTTTTATATGCACATGCTGCCAGCTGGACTAGGATCAGTAGGTGGCCATTACTGGACATTTGGGAGCAATGATTTGAATTAAGGCCAGCTGAATCCCACTATTTTCACCCACAGTATTTATTCAGCAGTATAGACATTTACAAGACTAGAAGATCCAACAGCAGGCTTCAGTAAGAACAGGATCTAGTCAGTTCTTATTCTTTGTCTATCTGTACTAATGACTTCAGAGTAGAAATCTGCTCATGTACTTTAGGAACTGAACCCAAACCTGCATTGTAAACTCTTCTTGAAGAAGACATCTTAAATTCCCAATGGAGGGTAAATGGTGAACATTAGGGAGTCATGGTGTTCTTCTCTGTCCACTCCACAAGTCTAGCAGACATGTGGCTTTAAGCAGAACAAATGACAAATGTGGTTACCCTTTCTTCAATTTATTAAGAAAGAACAAACCTGTTTTTTTATATACAGATTTCCCTATCTGCAGGTAGCTGTGCAATGATCACACGAACAGTTGGATGGGGAATATTCATGGATGACTAAAACTGCCACACTTTCTTCTAGCATGTGAATAATAAAGAATAAGGAAGAAGAAAGTTATCATGAATTGTAAATCTTACTTATTTTTTAAATTCATTACCCTCAGTTTTTAAAGGAAGTTATCGCTTGACATATATTTTTTACCTCTGTGTTTTCTAATATAAAATGTCTCTATTTATCTGTTCCCAGGGTACCAGTAACATCTACAAATGGACAATAACTTTATCTTTTGTTGTCAGGAATATATTATAGTAAATGAAAAACAAGGTTCTGTAGCTTTTTTGAGAATGATGAAGCAAAATCAAATTGAGTTGTTGCCCTCACAAACACCTTAGACTCAGAAATACAGTATTCTGCTGTTACAAACAGTATTTTTTAAATCTAATCCTCATTTTCTAGTATTAGAGGGTGGACAATGTATGGAAAATGTAGAAGTTTTTAATGAACACATGCTGAACCACTTTCAGGATTTGATTAGAAGAATATATTCATAATTCCTTTCATATTAAATCTGAATTATTAGAACAAGGGCTGAGAGTGATCTCAATGAAAGTTATTGTTGAGGCAAGTGTTAAAGAAGTATCCAGGGCACATACAGATGCTCCAAATAGTACAAAATGCAGTCTCTCTTCTACTAAGGTAGACTACTAATCCACTCAGGGCCTTCAGCCTGATCTTCAAGATCTCCACAGAATAAGTTCTCTACTATTTCAAGGTCAGTTTCATTTCTCCTCCTCCACAGCCTAGGATAGTAAACACGACTATCAAGAAGCCTGGATCTGATGATATCAATGACAGAGTGAAGTCTGAAAAAGCATGGCAGAAACCTTTGTTTGTCGCAGCAGGTAGTCAACTATGGCATTCCTTTCTTTCACAATTCACATGATACCCTGACACCACTTCCTCGAAGACAGCACTCAAAAATACCCCTGAAGTCTAAGCATAACAGCAACTCATCAGTTAATTTACTTAAACACTCAGGAACATGAGCGAGGTATTGAAAGTGAACTAGAGGAAACACCATCTTTCAGACAGGTTATTGTACTCTGGAATGTAACCATATAAGAAATGTCTGGGATTGGTATCAGTGTTGTAGAAATGAGACCCGATCAGGAGATGGTACAGAAAGTGTGTCAGACTTTGAATTCTTCCTCTTTCTTTGAAGCCTGCATTTCACTTCCCAGTATAGCACTGTCTGTGCATATTCATGACTTGAAGTTCCAGCGACCCCTCAGCTCTGCACTGCACAACAGGAATTTCAACTATTGTGTGAAATCTTAATCCCAGAGAAGTCAATGGCAAGATCCTTGCTTACTTCTTTGGGAGCAGGAGTTCACCCATGATGTCTTGTTAGTACTGGCAGGTTTTCAGGATGCAGCATGCTTTTTGAGATGAATAAGTAAGCAGCGTGCTGCTTTCTTACACCCTCCTGTACTTGAAACAGAAACAGTGTTGCACTGAACTTCTATTACCCTTGGCAGCCAATTTTCTCCTTTGTCTACTCAAATGCAGCCCTTCATCCTTTACCTTTTTTCCTACCAATATTTTTTTATAGAAAAACATAAAAATTGTTATTAAAAAATCAATACTCTGCTGTCATTTATGTTTTATGTTCAAAAACTTTGGGCATCTTCCCTCAGCTGGCCCAGACTTTCTTCACTTGTTGTGCACAAGTGCTTCCTGAGACAGCAGAAAACTCACATAAAGCCCCTAACACCCATATACTTTCTTGTGTTGGTAACCTTAGTCCACTGATTTATTTATTTCTTCTTTTCTGTAAAACATTGTTTCTCCTGCCAGGATTTCTAGACAACAGCAAGTGTCATTAAAAATTGGACTGGACAAAGCACTTCAAACTACACAGTCAGTAGCAAATCTCTCCTAGTGGAAGGGAGACGTTGATGACCTAATAGATTTTTCCCCTATTTTAAACCCTTTGAGCTTGTGATGCCTTAGTTCCCTGACTAGTCCTTGACAAATCTGTAACAGACAGGAAACTAAAATAAATCTTCAGTGACCATCTGCATAACATAGTCCTGCTTTTTGGATGGGAAAAAAAAAATCTTTTCTAATTCTGCTTAATGTAACTTTGTATGATGGGTGATGTGGTAAATTGGTCTAAATGAAAACTTCCCATCTGCAGTGCTGGTTATTATAGTAAGTAATAACGTCTCACGTGGCTTAAGTATTCAAGTAAACTGAGCAGGCACATTTTTGCCTTTTTGAGAAGGATAGGAACCTGACACACCATAGCAACACAATGGAGTCAGCTGGACCAAGGTGGGCTGGACAGTAACAAGGTAATGACAATAAAAAGCAGCTGAGGAAAAATAAATGTCACTTTGAAAAATCTGAGAAATTATTCATATTAATGATAATAAGTTACTCCTTTTTAAAATTCAAATGATTAGGTCTGGATTTCTCATGGAAAAGGTCAGTACTCCTTCAAATTCACCAAGAGTCGGCATGAATAATCCCAGTCTTCTCATCTCCAGTCAAATACAGAAGACCCAACATAGTCCCTCATATTTGCTGATATGTATTTTCATTTGAGGCCAGAAATAAAAACTTACGCCAGAGAAGGAATCAATTAAGTTGCCAGAGCTTGTAGGTCTACAGCAAACCATGAAGAGGGGAGTAGATAGATGAACTCAGACAAGACAATGGGTCCCTACTGCCCTCTCCTGCTCTGTGTCACTAACAGGTTACATTGCTTATGTATCAGGCACTCCACTAGCTGTTGCTCTATCCTCCACTTTTAGTATTACTTTCTCTCATGATAGGTGAATAACTACCAGAGTACTCCAGCTAAGGAAATGATGGCATCTAGACATCATCTGATGAGGGTGTCACATGTGCAAGGGCCTATTCAATATCCCTGTTTGGACATAACATGAGTACCTGAGTACTCATGTCAAGATTTGGCTCTTGGTTTCAGCTACAGAACTGAGCAGTGAGAGCATAACGAATACAGGCATTTGAGATTCTGCACATTTCTATTAAAACTGGAGCAGAGAAATGCAGCTAAAATTATGTAATAACCATGGTAGCAGAGATTTCTCTCTTCTTTGAAGCTAGAGACAAACAGACACTATACAGTACAGGGAGTTACTACAATAATTAGTCTTTTTTTTCCTGAATGCTATAGTAAACACTTTCAGAGTAAAATTCAATGCTTAATCACTGCTGGTCTAAAAATGACAGCTGTTCTGGAGAAGACTGATGTATACATCAATCTCTCCTGTAAACTATTCCATTCCCTTTAGTTGTCTTAAGTTTTTTGTTGTTGTTTTTGGGTTTTTTTTTGCCAATCTGACTATGACTCAATTCTTTTATGTGTGGTTCTATCTTTCACTTTTGACTTGGAGTTATATCTATATAGACTTCTTACTCTCACACTTTTGTTATAGCAGTATGTGGACAATTTAGTTTAACAGCGAAGATATCAGTCAGACAAATGCCCAGGAGAAGATAAGAAGTGGACTATTCAAAATTCTACCACAGTATTTCAAGACTATTGCCAAAATGTTTTTCAGAGATTAAAAAAACCTTTTCAGTATTGAAGTAAATAACTGGTACCTCACATGGCTGTAATTAGGAACAGACTGAAAATGGTCTGTGATATTATTTTTAAAAGTCAGAAGTTTTCACCATGATTACATATAAAAAAGAAACATCAAAGGAGGAAGGTAGGAAGAGTTTACTGCTTGTCAGAAAGTCTAGTTCTAATTTTAATCATGAAAACATTTTCTTACTACTAATGACAGAAAGAACAAGGAAAAACTAAATTAAAAAATAAAAATAACAGGATCTGTGGGCACATCAGAACAGACACTGTAATATGAAGAGACCATGAAACCTGAAGGAGATGTGCATTTTCTCATCATCCTATTTCCATCACTGGGCAACAGGCATGAAGAGAAAAAAGTACTACATTTTCATCAAAATATCCTCCCTGGAATGCCAGGAATTGGCAACACCAAGGCAAAGGAAAACAATGGCTGATCTCATGGTTCTGCAGAAGTCCTCTCAGAAGCTTCACTCAGCAAAACAAATCCTTCAGGTCTCTCAGTTCTTGGGGCACATGCTTTAAGAAAACCACCCTGGACTATATTCACAGTTTCTGTTTGTCCCTCCCAGACACTTTTGTAGTGGCATCAGCATCCTCCTTAGAGGACACCATTTTCTCATTCTCATGCCAGCTGGAGAATAAGTGCTGCATTTGAGGTGATAGAAGGGACAGGCAGTTAAAGGATATTAGACACCAACAATGAAGCAATGTTACCAGAGAAGAAAGGGGAATACCCAGGAAAACATGTAGGCTGACTTTGGTATACTTAGTTTGTCTGTGGGCAGATTGCCACAAAGGGAAGAAAAAGAACGAGAGGGAAAGAGAAAACCCATACTTTATTTATTATTTAAATAAACAGTTTTATGCTGCTTCCATTTTGTGCTCAGTTTTATAACAATGTAAGTCCATTTCCCCATCATTCCTTAATATCTATATTGTTTAGGACTTTATATACTGTATGATTAGTTGGCATTGGTACTGTTCAATCTGTACTAATCTGTATGCATTTATATTGTGTGAGCAGTTCTCTAATTGGTTTTCATCCAAGTAATCCCACAGAGAATAAGGTTACATGCTGAAAAGGGCTGAGGTGAGAGAGTGGTTAAAAGGGGAGTGCAAACTCTTTTCCCATCCTTATTAAGAATGCCTTGCACATCTGCATTTTCTAAAAACATTTCTAAACTCCTTCTCTCTGAATAAGCATAAAGTCTATTCCACAGCAGAGAAATGCACAGAGAGAAAATGAATCTGTCTCAGAGAACCCCACCCATATCTGCTTTATTCCTCCCATGTTGCTTTACTTCTTGGTCAGCTAAGGCTGTGAAAAGTAAATACTGCAGTTTATGAAGGTGGGAGTGGAGGGGTTATTTAAAAAAAACCTTGAAAAGAAAATACCTCTTGATAGAAAATACTAAATTGAGTTTAAATAAACAGAAAGCTTATAGAGCAGAGACTAAAGACCCTTTCCTAAAAGTCATTAACAGAATTGCAAAAAAATATTGAAGTAATACAAAAAGCCTAAAAGCAAGCCAGTAATTTTAAACTTAGTTGCTCAAATTCATATCTGGCCAACTTGCTTAAGCATAGCCTAAATTTCAGGTTTTCCTCACCTCAAAATTTCTGAATCAGTTTGACAAGTGTTGCAGGTACTCAATGTATTAATTTTGTAAATGTTGATAATAGTACTTCAGTTTCAGGAAAATAGATATTCAGTCATTTCATTTAATTGCATAATAATAAAACCAACACACTTTCGTATTCCTGACTGCAAGGACATTTATTTAGTTGAGTTTTTTTAAAGGGCGTTTTATATTACCAGTCAAACACCTCCCAGAAAAAAAGTTGTGGAAGAAAATTAGGCAGGAAGTTCTTCTCTTTTTCTTCAAACATAAAAATAAATCTTAATTCTCTTCATAGAACTGTGTGTTTAAACTTGCAAATACATGTATACAGTCATTGCCTTTATCACCTCCAACATTAGCAATTTTTTTTGTCATGCTTAGATCAAGATCTAGCTTTGATTATACTATTTTTTTTCTTTCTCTTCAAAAACGCTTAAGTCAACATACTGAAAACTGAATGCAAACCACACTTTTTATACATACCTGTACCCGTATTCTGAGTAGGCATTAGAATATTTATTTTAAAAACACAGGGCTTGCTTACCATATTCACAACTTTCAATGGCTGGATTTTAGAGGAGTCTTTTTGAAATGAAAGTCTCCTGCTACTGTATGTTCTTGCTAGTGAGAAAATGCAATTTCACTACAAGTGGCTACACAAAACCTTTTTTTTTACTGATCAAGAAAAGATATTCTAAAATAATTTTCTGGATTTAAGAATTATGTTAAAGATAAACTTTTAGATTTTGCTCAGAACTGTGTAGATTACAAGTTTTCTTCACCGAGTTATCACAATGTTTGTGCAATGAACATTAATCTGGACATTAAAGACAGACAGTTGTCCTGCTAAACTTAACAATAATTTACACCAAAGGACAATGTAAGCCTACTGTTTCCTTCCCCCACTTATGAACACCACCATGCTTCATTTCCACATTATCTTTTGGTAAACATCTCCAGAATATTCTTAAAAGCTGCTAAGATGATACATTTGAATTCAGGCATGTGACAGATACAAAATTAAAGGTGACCTCTGTCAGAAAAAATAAACAGTATCCATTAGCAGCTTTGTACCTCTGCATTTAACTCCCTGTTTTCTGTCTTCCTAGTTTGGGTCCGTTAACTGACTGGTGCAAAAAAAGACCCCCGGCAACACTGACTCCCTGTGGATACATTATAGTCTCTGGATATTACACCTGACTGCATCCTTTCCTCCACAAACCAATTTTGTGTTTGAAATGGTTCACTCCTGAGTTGGGTCACACAACAGTAATGTAGACAAGACTTGCCAAAATTCCTTTAAAAGTTCCTATGTCCATATCTCTGTTAAGAACAGATAGTTTGCCCTGGGAGCTGTCACAAATTTGTATTGACATTTGCATTTTTTTTATTTCCCTGGTCACTCAAAATTTCTTGCTAAGCCTCATCAGTCATAGTACGAACACCATTTTATTCACCTGATACATTAGTAAAAATGTACTTTATGGGGAAAATATTTCTTAAAACATGCAGCTTTTTACCAAACTTCCAAAAGTTTGGAGTTTTTTTATTGCATAATATAAACAAGAAACTTCACACCAACAAAACTTTCAGAAAATAGAATAAGGATCCTTCAGTGTGAATAATGAGCATTAGATTGCCATCATATTAAATCTGACGGAAATAAGTGCAGAATTTTGCCACCAGTTCACACAAAGCACCTACTACACAAAGTTTAATGAAAAATTTATACACAACAAAAAAGTGATTTTGTACATATGTAATTCCATCATGAACTTCGACAAACATGAGCAAGGCAGCACTCACATTTATTCTGACCGTTTTTGAAGCACCTCAGTATTATTTGGGGGCTCACCACATAAGCATATCCTGAGCCCAACTACTTGTTCACAGCAAAGTAAATGGTTTCACACCTTCATCTTCTTTAAACAGCTGCAAGATTTTTCTGTGGCTGTCTGCTGGAATTTTCCCTGTATTTTTCTTGTGTTCAATAAGGCATGCTATATCTTTGAAAGAGAGAAACTTACCACACTAGAAACTAAATAACTAAATAAAGTCCATATTGCATTGCTGGTGGGACAGGGCTTATTATCTTTCCTATGACTAAAATATATACCCTGAAATGAGAAACTCTCTCGTTCTTTGACCTAGGAGCAGAAGATTTTTCTTTTTTTTTTCATTCCACCTGCCCGGTGGTTCATGTCATTTCTTACGTTCTGATAATCTCCTGTCCATTTCATATTTATTCTTTACAATGACAAAATTTTTAGACTGGCTTCTGCTCTTTAATGCACACGTAAATAAAATAAAAATATAAATAAATTGAACAACCCATCCTTTTTATAAATTAATGTAGCTTGCTTTGAATTTATAGGAAAGAAGGCATATAGGGAACATATGAAAGTTTTCAAACAAAACCACAGTTTCAATATGCAAAATGTCACTGTACTATCCCAAGTTTTCAGTCACCCTGGTATACTTCAGGATGCACTTCTAACTACTTCTCACCATCCCACTTTGTATTGTTCTATCTGACTGATGAGACATCAAACCATCTTTATAAGGCTTGCACAGAACAGATGCAGGGAAAAAAAAGAATTTGTTTCTGCCAAAAAATCTCATAAGATCAAGGGCCGTTTAACTTAGCTCAGTCACTTAGTTTATTTTGCATTAGAGTAACTTCTCATTTAATTTACCAGTCTATAATAGGTAACTTTTTCAACATGAAGCTAAAGGTCACTATTATATGTAAGGAAAATTAAGCCGATGTTCTTGGTTGCCTTACAGTTCTCCTAGTTCAACTACTCCAATAAATGAACATGTACAACAAGCCGAAGGGCTTTTTATTACAAATTTAATTCATTTCTCTAGACAACTGTGAAATTTGCCATTGACATTAGTCATTACCCCAAGGCGAACTAAAAGATGATCTCAGTTAATAAATGATCCTTAACAAGGAACGCTCCTATCTTCTGTGATATTGGCACAGGCACATTTTATTAATGCAGGACTAGCTTCCTGCCAGAACACTAGCATTCACGACTATTTGGTGTGCTTGTTTCCTCTTCCTGCTCCTGATATTAATAATTATGCAACGGGATAATTAGCAACACAAAGAGACAGTACGATGCGCTTGCAGCTAGATTTTCAGCACGTTAACCTTCTGGGAAATAAAGAACAGAAGCAAAGAGTCTAGCCAAATAACCAATGCAGGTTGATTTCACAGTGTGTAAAAGGCTAATTATCTGTGAAGATTCTGACCTCAAGTAACAAAATTACACAAATGTGCAGGCATTTTATCTTAAATAAAACTCAGAGGCACCAGTTCATAATGTGAGGAATCATGGTTAATAACTGTCTTCCAGAACTATTTATCTATATACAGGTTTATAAAAATAAAAAAGAAATCCAAGAGGGAAATAACGATCTCCTACAAAATGTTATCCAGTTATCCAAGTACCTGTGAAGGTAGGGAAAAAACCCTCCCCCCATCCCCCAACCGCTGCAATGCTAAAAAAATATACCCAGTATGTGACAGAAGTAGGTTAAGTGCATTTTGTTTACTGGAGACAGGCTACAATAAAAAACAGAAAATATTACTACTTCTTTACAGATACCATGTGTAATTCATTCTGATATAAGAATATTTATCCACTAGCAGTAATAACAAACCACGTTTTTTGTCATGAAAAAAATAAATTGTATTTGCAAAAAGCAAACACATTACAGAGTGTGTAAAAATGCAATATTCCCATTTTCTAGTCAGAGTTCCAATTTATTGAAGTAACAGAGCAGAAAATGCACTGACAGCTGTTACATTTTATTGCGAATTAGTATATACGTTTTATATCCAGTGAGCAAATGCATGATACATTGTATTCCAGTAATTGCCACTGGCTTTCCAAATGGAAACTGAATGATCTTAGTGCAATTACACTCAGGAGACTAAGTGTAACAAGCTACAGTTCTATATTATAGCTCTTTAACAATACCAAGAATTTTACTCTGTTTTAAAAAAAGAAAATAAAAAGGTCACACTGTGTATATAAAGACAGAAATATATTTTTATCCATCTACGGATGATAAAATGAGCA
Organism: Piaya cayana; assembly: GCA_013389865.1. Classification (NCBI taxonomy): domain Eukaryota; kingdom Metazoa; phylum Chordata; class Aves; order Cuculiformes; family Coccyzidae; genus Piaya; species Piaya cayana. The sequence continues at coordinate 69,590 of WAAB01024411.1, forward strand.
CTTCTGTTATTCTTTCTTAATATTTTGTTACATATAGCTGAGTTTATATCTTTCAAAAAGTTTGTAAGAATGATTCTTAAGTTTTGTGCTACTTTAGTCATTTCTTCAGCATCAAAAGTTCGGGACTGGGGGGTAGAAGAGAATGGACAAAATAGTTGGAAACTTTGAACACATAAAATCAAAACTTCTCATTTTCACACAGGAAATAAATGTTTGCTATTCCTAGACCACGCTCTAGTTTGCCAGTATCCTTTCATAAAAAAAATAAAACACCTGTTTTGAAACATTTAACACATCACCTTCAGACATAACATTTTAAATGTTTGTTATCATAGTTCTTTTCCCTCCCCCAGTTATCACCTGAGATAGTAACACTCCAAAGAGAGCCGATGTGCTGAGAAATCAATATTTCAAGCACATTAAGGGGAGTGGGGGCCGGGGGAAAAATATATTTTTTTATTTTTATTTTTTACTAACCTTCGTAACATAATATAAACCATTTCGTTGGGCAACCAGTCTCGTGACAGCTTCTGCACCTTCAAGCTCAAGCGTGCTCAGTAAATCCGGCAGTCTCCTCCCCTCTAGTGGCTACCAGCTCTCTTTGCAGCAAACAGAGGAAGTGAAAGGCCTATAGAGGACCACCTCAAGGCCATTTGTGTCATTTTTCTAAGCTTACAAGGGGAGGAAAAAAAAAACCACCCAAAACCACACAGCAGAGCAGGCAGTCTATCACTGCAGCAAATAAAATTTATCAGTCATTTAAAACAATATGTTAGTAGTGACTACAACTTAATCAACACCAACCTGCTGACATAGATTTGCAATTTGAGCAGGTTATTAGTGATTGAATTAGCAACATGTCACAACTTGTATCTGATTTATTAAAGGAAGCTGACTAATGCAACAGGGCTATAAACAACATTCATGGAGACATTTTTCAGGCGTGCTGACTACAGCTGTACAGCCCATGAAAAAGCAGAGTTAGAAACAATCTCTCTGATTTTGCCTCTTATGAAAGGTACTTATAGATTATTGCATACTGGTCTTACGGTGAAGCATGGTGATCTACACCATATACCTGTACCCCAGTGGCATCAGATCTTGTACAAGCAGGCAAAAAAAATTCAGTACTGCCACGTCTAGTAAAAGATCTCATTGAGAGGGTTAGGCACAGGGAAGTAAGAAGAAAATACAGGGTACTGAGATAGACTGTGATCTAAGCAATACAGTAGTCTAATCATTGTCACCTCTTTTTTCTATATAGTCTTCTTGACAGAAGATTTTAAGAAGACATAAGAAGGAGAACTATGAAAAGAGGCAGCATGATTTTGGGGAGTTTACCAAAATCTCTTTCTGAGTACGTAGGGTAAAACAGTTGAAAGAATAATGTCCCTAATGTAGCCTATAATTAGCAAGCACTTGCGCTACTTTGATATAGTAATAGCTGATATCTACCCAAATGTACAAAAAAGTCTATGTGAATATAGAACATAGATTTCAAATTCTTCCAAATTTCAATATTTGTTCCTGAACAGGATTTGCTTCAAAACCCATTCCTTGTTTCTTTCTCTGGACCATTCACAGCCACCGATAAAAATGTAAGATGTTTCACAGCTTTAGGCAAAATTATTTATTTCAGAGGAATGTTGTAAACATTGTTAAGCATGAGCTGTACAGATTAAATTTGGTAGTGTATCCAAGTCCAAGGGTAACCTGACCAGATTTTGATTCGCGCCCACTTCTAATTCTGAAACAATTAGTTACAGCCCAACTAGTGGCTTGAGAGCATTTTCATGAGAAACAAGAATTTAACATAAATCCACATAACCAAGGAAATTCAGAATTGAAGCTGTCAATTCTTAGGCCCAATAGAACACATAAAGAGGCTTGTTAATGCTGAACTAATTGGCATTCTTAGCTTGACAGTCTCAGTAGAGAGACCAAGGAGTGAATAAGCATGGAGACTAAACTACCCTCTCGCTCACAGGTGGTCCCTCTAGGTTAGGACTAAAGCACATTTGGAGATGAAGAAGCAAAGAGAAAAATGTACATCAACGGTACAGTTCTATTCACAAACAGGATTTTAGCCTGCACTGAAGGCAATGCAACCAATTGTTAACCACTGGCTAATCTTACAGCATCAGTTAGCCTGCATGTAAGCAAAATATTGATTTTTTTAAAAAAATAATTTAAGTTCTGTAATTAAGAGGAGAGGCTAATATCGTCCAGCCACCACCATTGTCATGTTAACTTTTGTGGAAATGCATGAGAAATACCAGTCTAAAAATGCTATTCTCTGCAATCTGATCAACATAATCACAGTATTTTCAGACATGCACTCAGGGGAAGGACTTCACCTCTACCTCCTTGAGGCTGCTATGTAAGTGTACCTGCAGTCTTAGACCCTCTGACACACACAACAGAATATCCTCTGCATTCCATGTAAAAGTAAGTATTTATCTGGCAATCATCAGTGGGTGAGGATCTGTTTTTACATCGTGCTTAAGCCCCTGTAGGCATGTCTGCAGTAGTCAAGGAGCTTCATAAGATTATTGATGTGTCATTACCTCTGGAAGGGAGCAATATGAGAGTAAATATATCTGCTTCAAGTAGATTTGTGCTGAGCAGTTCTCCATAGAACACTGTTAAAAATCTCCTATTTGCCTATTGAAACTATGCTGGATTAAAAGATGGAGATATTGAAAATAAGATGCACAATATTAACACTGAGAATAATTAATCAGTGGAACAAATTTCCGAGGTCCTTGGTAGGTACTTTTTCAGCAGAACTCCTTAAATCAGTGTTGGGTAGCTTTTTGAAAGGTTCATCCTAGCTCAGATACAAGTTATTGCGTTCATTGCAGAAATCACAGAATGGAATTCAATGACCTAAGTAACACAGGAAGTTAAACTAAAACATTGTCATGCTGATTTCTAGACTTAAAATATATTAATTTATTAATTTTCAGCCACAAGAAAAAAGGATATATCTGGGGAAAAAAGGCTGAGAAAGAATGACTGATCTTAACAGAGTTCTTCAGCTGATGTAATATCAATAGAAATTAATGAGGAAATCTTGATCCTATGCATCTTAAAAGTGACCACTTAAAAATAACACAGTTATAACTCTCCGTATTTGTTCATTTGCCAGATTTTCCTTCCTTGTATAAAATATTCTCAGTGCAGGAAGAGAAGATGGTGAAAAAAAGAAGTCCCAGCTCCTGGGGCCATCTGGGAAGTCTTCAACACCACTGCAATGTCGAGCAGCGTAATGGCTACTCTGAATTGTGCCAGCTTACATTCATGCTCTGTAGCTGTTATACCAGGTGAAGTATAGCCAGGGTCAAACATGATCCACAGGTCAACAGGAGAAATCAGACTCTGTGATCAGAATAACATCTCCTGATTTCAACTAAAATAATTTATCTGAAATAAATTGTTTTACTCTTGTGAGCAAGAGACTTTAAAAAGATAGAGGTAAAGGGAGGATCTACTCCTCCTTACATATGAGTAGAATTCCACACTAAGTTAAAATAAGTTACTTAACTGTGACACTTACAGACACAAATGTGTTCTATCATGTGGAATGTAGACTAAAATATTTGTAGTTCTTCCATTTCAGAAGAGCTTGAGCTACTCAAATCAGGAGAATAAAAGCAATTCTATTTTCCTGAGGCTCAAACACCAATTCTAATGGTATTATTTTAGAATTATGACCATAATTTTAATAGCTTTTCTGGCCTTTCAGTGAGGAATTTTCAACAAAGAGGTAAACAAATTCAATCCCCAGTATTAAAAATTAAAGGTCACTGGTTTGGCCATCGATATCACTTATACTTTCTATACTTGTTTAATATAAGAAACCAGATATGTTGTTCAATTCTCCACTATGCTACCTGGATATATCAGCCTTTTTGGATTTTTTTTCACAGATACTTTCCCTTTGCAGAAGCATCTGGAGTAGAATTGTGATAAAATTTGAAAATTCAATAGCATCTTTAATAATTAAGCAAATTGTATTTTTTAGTTATTAGTTGTTTGTGAAACACTAAATGCTGAGCAATTTGTCCATCACTGTTTTGTTCTCCTGCAAAACTGATTATGACAAGAATAGTTACTAGAAAGAGATCAGAAATGGTTTAAAATCAATCAAAATACACAGCCTTGTCAAATGGGGCTGTTTGAACTCAGCAGTCTACATGGATAGTTTTACAGGCTCAAGATTTAAACTTTCTAATACAAGAATTTCTAGTTTACAGTTTCTGCTTGTTATATATGTTAGTGCAGATCTGTTCATCAATTTTACCCTGAGTAACAGTATTTCCCAAAGACTCATTTTTTTTTCCCCTGAGAAGAAAATAATAATGTAGAACTAGATGGTAAATGTTGCACTCTTCTTGCTTCTTTGTGCTATACATCAAGTCAAATTCTACTTCAGCTGTGCATGGGAGATAACGAGTTTAATCATTTTAGGAATACCTCAGCTGATACACGTTCATTTCAGTTGAAACCTTTCTCCACATGGAATGCAAAGAAAGTCATATAGTCTGGTAACTTTCAGAAGCCATATGCATCAAATCCTACCTGACGCATATCTTGTGATTTCCCTCATACCTCACACTGTTTTCAAAACCAAAGAGTACTGTGCATTTTCTAAGAAATGGTCCAAACAAGGAGCAAAAAATTTATCAGAAGAAAGCACATTCACAGTGAATCTTCAGACATGGTCTAAGACCGTTCTTGTATTATCTGGCTAACATAACATAACATAACATAACATAACATAACATAACATAACATAACATAACATAACACAACACAACACAACACAACACAACACAACACAACACAACACAACACAACACAACACTAATGGTCTTTCCACATTCAACCAATTGGAACAGTGGCAGAATTATAATGACATGAAAAAAAAGTAAATTATTAAGAATGTGAAGTAGTTATTTCTTTTAATTAATTTGAAATATACTGGCTATTAAGCCTGAAGAACTGTCTCTTTCAGAATCTAAATAGCCAAACAGATTGCTTCCTTTACCATCCCTGTAAACATCTTTTTAGATACGAGTCTTACTCCTGAGAAGACCAGCTGTTCGAAAGAGGATGGACACTCAACAACACAAGAAAGAGAATAGAGCAGATCCACTTTTAGCTGTTCGTTAGACCAAATTTTCTCTACTGGAAATGGAGACTGCTTACTGCAATTACACTTGCCCAAGCAAAGACTTCAGGATATTCTGTGTTTGTAACAATACACACAAAGGAATGGATCAAATCCTAGTTATTGCTCATGGGCAAAAGAGGAACATATTTAAGATTTTTCTCCAGATGAATGTGGGGGAGGCCAAGAAAAATATAATATAGCCCTACAGATGCATAGTAAGTAATTCTTTTTCCCATATTGCAGTATCATATGCGAGGGAACACATTTGCTCCAGGATTGCCAGTTCACAGAAGGATCAATGCACAGACAGGTTCGTAGAACCCCGTGTGAACCAACAGAGCTTTCCAAATTCAGGGTAGATGAAAGGAAGCAAATGATCTGTGCAGTGCCAAATTGTATATGGTGCTATAGATAGCTGATCAATGCCAGCCATGTAGCAGACCCTTGCTCTGACAATCTGAAGGTCTGCTCAGGTGACTACAAACAGTAGAAGCAAAGAGAGAACATGCAGAGCACAGCGTGGGTGTTATAACTAGAGTGCTGTAAATTAGAAAGACACACATTTGTAATTGGCATTGCTGACAAAGAAGTGGCACTAAAGTTACAGATGGAGTCAGAGCTGATGCTGGAACGAGCAGCCTAAATAGCTTGTCACTCTGAGCTCATTAAGAAGTAAAATGCAGATCAGGGAACAGCTAAGCAGCTGGGTCAGGTTGTTCATTGGCTAATTTAGTCTAAACAAGAAAGAGGGAAGGCATGAAACATGTTCTGGAAGAGTGTAAAAGAAAGCAAGGAACCAGAAGGGTAGGGGTGGCCAACCACTTGCTGCAAGCTGAAACACAGCTTAAGAGAAAACACCAAAGCCAAAGCAAAAAAACCCATGAAAAACAAAACTCCAAACTTAAATCAACCTTCGCCTTTTCTTCTTCTTTTTTTTTTGATACTTCACTAAATAAACAAAATGCAAAAAAATTGGGGTTTCAGCTGTCTCAAAAAATCATTGGAATCCAAGAATCAAGTAATCAGCAACACACATGCCAGTCAAGCATACAGCTATCCACGGCTGAAGACCGACACTGACATATTCATACATATGTATGAGCATCAGTATTTGCATGTCAGCGCTAAGCATGTAACAATGCAGGTACTTGGGTTAGAAAATTTGGCAAAAAAACCTTGTCTCTTTTCAGAACTGAAGCCAGACCTGCCACTGCTGCAGTCAGAAGACCTGAAAGCAAGGCAATTCAGAGCCCTCTTCTCAAATTATTGACTACCTGTTCATTTTCTAAAAACTGAGGCTTGTAATCAGGATCTCCCAACAAGCACAGTTGAACCCAGGACTTGCCAGGCTCAGAAGCCTGCCAGCAAACCCCCAGAGAACCACCTAGCCCTCACATTTACAACAGGTCCCCTCCCAGGTTTGCCTTGCCCATTGCAGTCACACTTTGCAGGCACGCCTTTTACTGTAAGGACTATGTGGAATCAGCATGCAACAAAGGGCAAGGCTGCTATAATAACATTAAATAACTCTTCTTTGTAATTAAAGGCATAAAATCTGCTCCACACACAATCTTTATTTATGTAAATCTCATAGCTGATAATGAGATCTTCTATGGAAGAGAAGGAAAAATTGAGCTAGAAATTCATGATCTGTCATATTTAGAAGCTATCATCAGTCAATGCCAAGAAGTTTTTTGTGCATGGGTATGTAGGTATGGGGATGAAAGGGGCTCTTCTGTGATATTTCAATCTTGTGTGATCTATTACCATTCCCCAAAATAAGTTTTGTGAAAGATTATAACGTTAAGCAGTGTTATATACTATGATTGACCCAAACAAATGATAGATGGTAAAGGACAAGATATCAGAACCTCTATATGCATATTATATTCTGGCTTCTTGTAAAGCTCCTGGGGTCCCCCAGATCTCAAGATCCTGGATGCCCCAGGCCTCAAAATTATCTATAAAAATGTCATTATGCTGGCAAGCTGTTGTGAGATAGCCTGTACAGTGGTTTCCTACTGTATTTCTTATTTCTGGAGATTTTAGTGTCCTCTCTAGCATTACTATTCTCCTTGATTTTTTTCTCATCTTTTTTAAACCCCTTTGATCTAGTGAATAAATACGTCAGTGCTGCTAGAAAGGCAAGCTGATTTTTAGATTTAACAGAAAAGGAGCTAAAAATTGAGAGCTTTCTCTGTGAGGGAACAGTTATAATGTTCTATTATCCCTGCAGGGATGGAAAGAAATTCTTGTAAATATTACTTATTTAACAGAATATTCTTAAACAATGTATCAAACTACTTAGTGAAATCATATGAACAAATTATAACAGACTGGTGGATTGAAATTATTAAGGTTTATTTAATTTCTTCAAACCAGGATGTTTTCCCAACACCACAGTATAGACTATAAAGTGAGGGACTGGGAGAATGAAGAACCACTCCCTTTGGGAGAATCATAGAATCATAAAATCACAGAATGCTAGGCTGGAAGGGACCTTAGGGATCATCTGGTCCAGCCTTTTAGGTGATATATAGTTTAAATGAGATGGTCCAGAACTCTGTCAAGCTGAGCCTTAAAAGTATCTAGTGTAGAGGAATCTACTACATCCCTGGGGAGATTATTCCAATGTTTAACTGTTCTCATGGTGAAAAATTTTCTTCTAGAATCCAGTCAGACTCTTCTCAGAAGCAATTTATAGCCATTACTCTTGACTTTTCCATGTGACTCCTAGTAAGAAAGGAGTCTTCATCCTCTTGGTAGACAGCCGTTATGTACTGGTACATGGTAATAAGATCTTCCTTAAGCCTTCTTTCAAGGCTGAAGAAACTCAGTTCTCTCAGTCTTACTTTGTATGGTAGGTTTCCTTGCCCTCGGATTATCTTAGCAGCCTTTATCTGGACCCTCTCCAGTCTATTTGCATCGTTTTTGTATAGTGGGAACCCAAACTGACCACAGTAATGTAGATGCAGCCCAACAAGCACT
>WAAB01024412.1:0-100904 GCA_013389865.1 Piaya cayana
GCAAGTGCAACAAGGAAGCCAAGTTTATCTGACTCTCAGGCCAGAGAATCATGCTTCCCACTAACCAGTACCCCTTTCTCCCAAAACTGTGCTTTATATTGCCTGAAGACAGCTGGCACAGAAAGCAACCCCAAAAAGTCAATATGCTGGCTCTTCAACTCTTGTTGCTACACCTAGATGAAGTAGGGGAGGTCTGCATAGCTGTGATCCCACCACACAACCAGTGCACACATCGTGTCAGCCAGGGCTCCAAGAGCAGTAGAATCCGCAGAATCTCCTAAACATGTTCTCCACACCAATCAAAAGGTGTGTTGGCTCTGCGGGTGATTTTTGAACTGTTTTTTTAACAGTTCAGAGTCTAACAAAAACTCAAAGAATAAGTAGAGCTGGAGGTCAGTTGGAGCTCAATAGTTTAAGGAATTAACCCATAGGAAGCATTAATAAATTGGAAGAAATGCTTAATATCAACACAAATTTGAAAAAAAACCAAACCCAAAACAACAAACCAACAACTCTACACTGTGTTTGACAACTTATCCCCTGATTATGTTGGGCTATCAGGTTTCTCCTAAAGCTTCTTCTATAAGCAGACAAACAGGAAAAGAGAAATTTCTTTTCCCTTCATTCTATTTCTCAGTTCCCATTTCCAGGCATTTATCTTCATCAAAAGTTGTATGGTAGCAGCTGGTTTACTATGGGAACATGCTGTTTACCATGGACTATTTCATGGACAATTCTTATTAATGAATAAAACATCACAATAACGCAGAGAGTAATTGGACTCAGACCACAGAAGACTTTTAAAATTACAATGAAAAGGGAGAAAGTAACTCCGGTGTTCTCACAATTACTAACTATTCTAGATAGAGAGGTGTAGCAGAAGATGGAAAGGGGTGTTACAATTTCTATGTGGAATTTAACTAGCGCAACAAGTATTTCTATTAATGCAGATTTACCTTCTGTGTCAGATATGGACGCAGGAGTCATTCCCCAGAACACAAACCTATCATCACCCCAGTCCCTCCCTGTATTTCTGTCAGTGTCAACTTTGCTTTAGAAATTTAGGAAGCTTCTGTACATCTGTGATAAAAGCACTGGATTCAGCTTTATGTATATCTGAAAAAAAATCAGCCTGAATAATGTTATGTAGCTCTGGAGCACAAAAATTAGACAGTATTTAATCAGAAAAGCATGAAAAGCAAGACGTTGCTTTAATGCAAATTCTTGCGTGAATATCATAAGCTAAATAAATCTGAGCACAACACTAAATAGCAAAGCCTTATACACTGAGGATAGTTGAATCTTTTTTTGCCTAGACTGGGCTTCTTGGCACACGCAACCAAAAGTCATATAAACTCTCCTGAAGAAACAAAAAAACTTATAGGTACTTCTTCCTCAGCCACCTATTTCCAGGAGAAGTTGTGTCAGAAATAATAGTTTTAAGGTCCTGCAATGACAGAAATTGTTTGAGAATTGAAGATATTTAAATTAAGTTTATGTGATCTCCACTATTTTGATACTTAATTATAGTTGGATATCCCTATCAAGCTTTAAGATAACAACCTCAAATGACTAAAAACATTTTTTTAATTTTTTTGCTTAGCTTTTGACATCAGGATTGATATTAGAATCATAGAATCACCAGGCTGGAGGAGACCCATCAGATCATTGAGTCCAATCGTTCCTATCAAAAACTTGTTACCTGTTCTTACTATTAAAAAAATGTAACTATAAATCCAACCTTATTAACTACAGATGGAAAATTAAAAATATAATATGAATGCCAATGAAAAGTGTTAAATCATAACTAGGGAAGAGAGACAAACTAGTGAGAAAAATAATCTAATTTTAAACCAGCCCTCTGAGTACTTGAATAAATCTTTCTTTTATTATTCTTTTTTTTTTCCTTTTTTTTTCTGATGCTGTATAGGATTGACAATTCTGAGCTATATTAATAGAAAAACTACAAAAGGATTATGTATAGAATTTCTAGCATCGCATTTACTGGCTTGGCAGTTCTTTTAAAATTAGTGATTACATAAAATCATGTATATTGGTGCAGGATATCAAAGCAAAAGAGAATGAAGCAACCTTGTGTATTTTAAATCTGTGCTAATTTCTGATTTTCTGCCAGCCAGCCATGACATTTGATTGTTTCCTTGATTTCTATGCAAGCTACTAAGCTTAGTCTTTCTACTGTTTTGTTTCTCTAAAATCTTCCTAATATTAAATTTAACACAGGCAGCTGATAAAGAGCAAAGTTTCAGGGGCAANCTACATCAAGTGACAAAATGTTTTGATTGCACTGGTAAAAACCAATAGCTGTATCTTATTTATTACTATGGAAATTTCAGCCATTTTAGCAGAAAGGTTAAGTATCAATGCAAAGTTCTAGATCATCACACTGCTTTTTTGGTTTTTTACACCTCTTTAGAAATGTCTTCCCCTCTCTCACTGATTGGATGTTAATCAATGTTGGGAAATGCAAAAGCAAGGCTAGAAAAGGAAAACAAGGCCAAAATATTTTCTGGAACATTGCCCTCCTTTTTAATCAGATGACATTATTTGCACGTTTAATCTCTTCCTAGCTGGAAGAGTTTAGAGCACTCACTCTCAAACTATTAATATGCTACACCCCTTCAATACAACCTACTCATTAGCTCACTATAACCAGGACCCTCAGCCTTAGGAACATTCCCAGGAAGAGACACAGAGGGGGTGGGATCAGGGGGTGGTGGAAGGAACAAGAAATCCAGCATTGCAGCACCAATACCACAAGTCCAGAGGGCTGTAAGTACTCACTGTGAATGTTGTGGATTAGCCAGAAAACACATATTGTTAGGGGTCCACTGGCATAATCCTGGCTTCTCCTTGACTGACACCTACTCTGGATCCCTGCTGTCTTGAACAATTTAATATAGGCAAACCCTACAGAAAGATATATAGGTGCATGCAGAGGATTAGTGACCCTCTTCAAAGATACAGGAGCAACTCCTACGTAACGGTGTATGAGACAGGCTGCAGTGAAAGTCTTTCAAGCCTTAGAAAGCACATTGATATGAACCCATACATGGAAAAAGTTTAAGACAATGCATCCAGCAGTAAAACTACTGGACTCTTCTCTATGCCTTCTTATCCATTTAGACTATAGATGCACATTGAACCATCTACTGTCCTCTTTCATACCCTTTATGTCTCCACAAGAAACATGAAGCTCGTACTCTTCTATTCCACCAAGCTTGTGCTTTATCTTTCTTGATTAATCCAGTTATATTAATCCTACTGTTTTTATGATTCATGCCTTGTACTCATTTCTTGTTCTGTTAGACAGTTTAATCAAGGGAAGTACTCAGCTGCTAAGTGTTGCATGCTTATCTAGGATACAATAGCCTGTCCTCTCACAAATTATTATACAGTGGCTGAAAAGTTGTTTCTGACACTATCAGGTCTTCATTAGACTGTATAATCCGCCCCATTTAATTGCTTTCACTATGACAGAATGACAGTTTTGATAATGGTTTGTTGAACAGTTAAATACACAGCTGTAAGAGCTGTACTAAATACGTACCCACATTCACATATAGGTAAGGCACAGCACTTCCAGCTCATTACCTAGGCTCAGGAGCCAAACATCAGTTCCAAATCCCAGACAATGTGTTAATAAAGTATGACCCATACTTCTACAGCTTTCCAAGGACTCTTAAATCCACTCTCCTCCCCTTAGCGGTCTGAGAAAGGCTAGCGCACTACAGTCAAGTCTAGAATTACTGCCACAGAGTGCTCTGCATGGCTGGCATATTTTCTGTGTTGCTTGCAAAGCAGCAGGTATCTCCTTTTGTTGCGGATGATTGGAAACAATCTCTCAGCATGCCTTTCTCAGCCACTTGCTCCCAAAACTTAAAAGGAAAACAGCGCACATTTAATTTGAAAAACGCTTTGCAGATTTCAGAGCAGAAGGGGTTGGGTAGGTTTGTGGGGGTAAAAGAAACTGTTTCATAGTGTTATTGAGGCCATGTGTGGTGGCCTAAATGAAACCTTCAGGCAGTTCTGTCACAAGTTATTTTCACTTCTTGCAATTTGCACAACCAAGTGGGTGGCCATATGTCTATCCCCTCTCCTTGTTTTCCAACAAATGAAACGAGGAGGATTTTAATTTTTTTTAAAATAGTTCAGCTCATAACAGTTATGCCTTTATTGTTTTCAGATTGACTATGTGCAACTGAAAAAGTCTCCTCATTAAAACTTAAGCACAAAAGCAGATGATGAATATGCTGATGAGGCTCCTTGTAGCAGTGGATTACTTCTACATATCGGGCTATATTTACCTTTAATTCTGCTAAGAAAAAGGTCGCACACTGTCTTACACACATCATGAAACCAGAGTGTCAATTCAGAGCCAAAACCTCAGCCTTTGTCTATGATACTCAAATAAAAGTAAGCAGAAACTGAACAAAGTTAACAGTAAAAATAATAAGCAAGTCTCATCCCTCTTCCCTTTTCACACTCAAGCAAAGGTGATAAATATAAATAGAGCTCCCCCCCCATCCCCAAATACTTTAAGCACACTACAGGACAAGGCTAGGGCTGGCTTCACATTCTATACGGACTAAGTATAATAGAAAGATTACTCAACAAAAGTCTTGCTCTTGATGGCATACACAGTGATGGGACTGTACTCCAGATAGGAGATTTGGGGAAAAGAGCCTCAGGGAGATATAAAAGTTTGACGTCTCCAGTCTGTCTCACAGTTCTATCCATAAGAGTGTTTTTTCCTTTCTGCCTGCTGATTAACAGTATTATCTTTTTCATTTCTGAGCACATCAAAGGTACAGAAGCATATGTTCAACTCAGTAGTCAAGCTCTCCCCAAGAAGCAGTTGACCTTTTTAATACTATTTCATTTCTTTAGTCATCTTCTCTGATTTAAGCTATTCAGCATTTCTGAGTGAGTAGAGGACAATTTTTTCCTCATTTCAAAGCAGCTAGCCTCCACAGAAAAAGCAGTTGTTTGGGACTAAAAGTAATAAATTTGTATATATTTTTAATATCTGCTATAAAGAACTTGCAACAATGGAAAGACAGTTCTTTCAAACTCTTCAGTATATCTATAAAATATTAAGTTGGAGTTCTGGTAAAACAATCACTTATTCTATTCCCCATTTAACTAAAAGCTAGTCAAGTTGTACTCTGGAATGAGTATTGAGAATATCATTCTTCAAAAAGGGGTCAATTCATGCAACACAGTCCAGTCCCAGCATATTAGAAAGGTTCTGGATAGTAGTGTTACTCCCAGGGAGATTGTCTTCTGCAAATCGATTATCCAGCATGGCAAATGTTTTACCTCAAAAAGTGCTAAGTCTTTATTGAGTGAGCAATAAATATATATGTATATGTCAGGGAACAAAGAAGGAAGTTGGGTTGTTTGTTTCTCTTTCCACATCCTGGTTCCACATTTTCCATCTGTTTGTGCAAACTCCAGTCTCTTTCCACGCTTCTCAGCTCCTATCTCTTTTTAAGTTCTTTGCCAAGGCAATACCACACTTACCTTCCTTCCAAAATTTGACTCCCAGCTCCACACATCCATCCTGTTCAGGACTCCTTTTTGCATCCAAGTCTTATTCCTTACCTTGACATAATCTGCCTACTCACCCTTCATTTAATCTTTATTTCCTACATGCTAACCCATTCTATCTTCTCTACCTGTAACTAAATTTCCTAAATCATTCCATGACAACATTCCTTTATGGTTCTTAAAATGCTCTAACCAATCTTTGACAGTGATATTTTTCCCCCACAGCGCAGAACTCGTTTTCCAAGATTCTCCACTGTTTGGAACAAGTTATGCTCTGTTCCATCAATGAATTACACTGAAAAGGTATGGGTGTTCTCTGAAAGTCATTGCCGTTACCATCATCTTGAGCCTGCAATGCACACACTAACAGTCACAAAATTTTACCCATTTTTGACTGCTCTTACATCCTCTTAACTTGCCACCACCTCTAGAACATATTTTTGATCTAATATTGCTGCCTCCATCAGAAGGAAGAAAGTGTATGTATTTGCATGTTTGTGTGCATATAATTATACATACAAATATGTTCAAATGTATCAACAAAAAACAAATTAAACCAATGTTGTCAATCTGTCTCAAATTAAAGGTGAAAAAAATAAGTTTATCATTCATTAAATTAATTTATTTTCCTAATTTATTAGATACTGATTAATAAAATACCCCCACTATTCATCCATAAACCTTAAGTTCTTGAATAATCAGGTAGTCCTTTTTGTTAAGTAAAAATGCCTGTGTTCTAATTCTTAGCAACACCAAGGTTAAATTGTTACACAGCAATACCTCCACTGAGTTTGAGGAATATCAAATCTGATGTGAGAGGTGCAGGTCAGGTCTACATCATCTGAGAACAGCCTACTGATGAGAAATGCCTGTTACTAGCTGCATCACCTCCCCAGGGGAAAACCTCTCAGCATCTGTAGCCAGCTCCTCGGCCCCCATTCCTTCTTTACCCAGACTACCTAACTCCCAGGCATGCATTTCCACTCCTGCTTTGACTGCACAGGGTGGTGTTCCTCCTAGAAAGGAGAAGCACATAGAATCATAGAATAACCAGGTTGGAAGAGACCCACCGGATCGAGTCCACCCATTCCCATCAAACACTAAACCATGTCCCTCAGCACCTCGTCCACCCGTGCCTTACACACCTCCAGGGAAGGTGTATCACCCACCTCCCTGGGTAGCCTGTTCCAGTGCCCAACAACCCTTTCTGTGAAAATTTTTTTCCTAGCATCCAGCCTAAATCTCCCCTGGCAGAGCTTGAGGCCATCCCTTCTTGTCCTGTCCCCTGTCACTTGGGAGAAGAGGCCAGCACCCTCCTAGCAAGGTCTTGTCACCGTCTGCCCTCAGGGCACAGAGAGAGCGTGGGCAGCAGGATGGAACTATTAGGCATGCACTGCTGACTGCAACTGCCCATAGTCCAGACAACAGAAATGCTTTCAATCACCTGCAGGGATTTCCCAAATGGAATCATATGCTTCTTATGTCATAGGACTAGACCTGACAGGTCAAAGGGATGTCTTCCCGCCCTCCAACTGCTCTGTGTTTTGTCAAATCTCTTGCTTATTTTAATAAGAAAGATAAAATAAAGCAAAGCTGCCAATATTGAGGAACAATCCCTGGTTCAAATACAACTGATGAAGGATGATGAGTGATGTTTCTGAATAATCACCTTGAAATTTTATGAGCTCAGTTAGGATGCTAGTGAGACCACGTTCCTACTCTGAAATTTTAACTGGTTAAATTTTACTACTAATAATCAAGTTAGAGATTCATATAAAGGCAATTCTAAAAAGAATTTCTATTTCTGATGTCATAAATGTCCTCAGAATTAGTCTGACTCATTGGCATAGTGGGACTCTTAAATTTTTAGCCTTGTAACTTTAGCTGATTTTATTTTATGAAGACTTCAGAAGTTTGGTATTTGTGCTTTGTTTGTATTTGGTCAAGAACATTACGAAGCAGTTGCTGACCCTCTCTGTCTCAAGTCTCATTGTGACCTTTACTTTAAATCAGGATATTTTTGAAAAAAAAAATCAGTCTCTATTACTTAAATTACTTATACATGTTTGGAGATAATTATTGTTTATGGAGCACAATTCTTAAAACATAATTATTATTTTACTCTTTCAATAATCATTTTAAATATTCCTAAGACTACCAAGGATGCTGTTTACCACCAAAAAAAAGCAGTTCTTGTATAAATTAATAGTACTTCCTTATACCATAATCAATTATGCCAGATGTAAAATAAACCTCAAAAACACTGAAAAAGAAAATACTCTAAATTAACCGTACTTACTACCTGTACCATTCTGCTTTGCCTTAATGAACCAACTTTTCCTGGCAGGGAGCAGTGAGAGGATCTAACTTAAATGTCACTATCCTTTTACATTTTACTTGATCACTACACCAGAAGAGCCATTTTACTCCTTTTTTGCCTTTTACCCTACTGGACCATGACACAAAGAAAAATAAAGTCAAAGGAGAAATAAATAATACAAGCTTACATACTAAAAAATCATGCTATGTTTGAAATATATGAGAGATTTGGGAGTTTCCTTCACCCTCAGCAGCTGTAACTATAAAAGAGAAATGATGCAACATTCATTACTAAAACTTCCTTAGGAACCTCCTCCTATATATAGATTCAGCATCTGCAAGAGACACCCATGACATAAGCATTTTAGTGCGCTTTCCTTTACCCTCTGCATTTGATATATGCTGAAAATCTGTTATTGAATATATACGAAGGCACCATGCTTCCAATTCCTTTCCTCAAAGTAAAACATTCACATATGTTCTAAACAATCAAATGCAATATAGTAAATTATGGTGTACGTACAGCAGCAAAGGAAATTCATTACATCATGTATGTCCTCTGGAAAACTCAGCTTAAAAGTAACTTGGGAAACAACAAATAGCTGACCAGAACTTTTAGCAGCGATGTAAAGGAACTTCTCGTTGCCCATTTACAGTATCTGTGGCAAAAAATAGTAACGGGTCCTCTCTGAAGTCCCAACATTTCAGGCAGTATCCAGTGCAGCATATAGTTTTAAACAGAACAATTTGCAATGGGCAAATATTTCACCTGGGCAGTTCACACTTCAGATAAATAGCTCTAAAATCAAGACCAACATAATACGCCAAGGGGCAGCAAGATAGCCAAAAAGTTAAAGAAAAAAAGGAAAGGACAGTGTTCCACAGTCTGGGTAACCTAACATCTTCCAGACATTAGCATGAAATTAAACAGAGAGAGGGGTTGAATTACTTGCAGTGCACAGATATTGTCCTGGTGAAATGTGACAGGTGACCTACAACATAAAAAATGCTCTTAACTGTAAAAACTAGAAACTGAAGCTAAAATTGAGAAAAATAAAAGCTGCTCTTGAATAAGTAATAAAAGACATACTGACATAATAAATGGGAGGAGAAGGAACAGAAAAGCTTCCACCCCATCCAAAAGCTGCACCATTAAGGTACAAAGAAATCTTTTTTTAAGGGGGGGAACACCAAACAAAACCAAACATGAATGAGCTCAGTAACATTAAAAATATTATTGATTATAAAAACATCTGCCATAGTGCCTGAAGCAGACGTTCACAGTTTATTCCATCATTCCTCCAAACTTATGGCCTTGACTACATTAGTGAGAGCTTTTTTAAAAATTATTTCCTTGCCTTAAAGTCCTGCAGCGCCACCAACACCAGAGTTTGCTGCCACAGTCAGCACTGTGATGTTACCATTTACACTGCAAAAGAAAGGTTGAGATGATGAAGACAGAGCTGTGGCAGTTGACTGGAGTTTGGGAAAGACGTTCTCAGTCAACTAGCACAAACTCTGCCTTTGTTCTAGCAGGAATGAAGAGGGAAATGACAGAAATTAATAATAGGGGATGAAGAGGAGAAAGGCTGTACACACATTCAATTCAAGCAACAGCAACTGTAAGTGTGGCCTAAAATTTACATATAATCTTAAATAAAGGGTATGCACTGTATTCATGGCCCTCAATGAATTGTGTCCATAAGGGACACTTCAGAAGATTAAAAATT
The DNA here is from genome assembly GCA_013389865.1 of Piaya cayana. Classification (NCBI taxonomy): domain Eukaryota; kingdom Metazoa; phylum Chordata; class Aves; order Cuculiformes; family Coccyzidae; genus Piaya; species Piaya cayana. The sequence goes on from WAAB01024412.1 coordinate 9,621, forward strand.
AGTTGTTTTTTTCCATTTCCCTGTAGCAGTGCTGGTAGGAGAGGTAATAAAGGCACAGAAATGTGATAGAACACTCATGCAGTCAAACTTTAGTTGTTTAATTCAGGGCCTAAGATACAAATATAGACGACTTTCAATAAAACACTGAAAGAGATGAGCTCTTAAGATTGGTAATGGAATTCTCCCTCCTTCCACTAAACACTTGGAGAGTTCAGGCAACACGAACAACCTCCAGATGCAGAACTGGAGTATAAAAAGCGTGTCAAGAAGTCATAGTACCAACTACCCTCCATTTTTTGCATGACTACCGCAGGAATAAAAAGACGACAACCTATTTAATTTGGCATTATAAATGCAAACCCCTGTGAGTTCATAGGGAAGAGCTGTTGCATTTTGTAGCGCTGTTCTCTGTCTAGAAGTAAAACAGAGGTTCACGTAAGGCAAACAAGGAAAAGAGAGAAAATGCAGAAAAGAAGCTGAGGAACCCAAAGCCAAATTTTCAGTTGTTACATACAATCATATCACTCACTGACATTTTACAGAACAGCAATCACATGCTGGAATGCAACTGAATATGAGCTGTGCAATATGTAACTGCCCAATGGATTAGCTGCTACGGCCAATTATATTCATACTCTTTGCCCTAAATATGCTACAACTCCAACTGAATGGCACCATAAACCAGAAGAGCATTGACATATTTTGGTTTCTTGAGAAAGTTTACAAGATCTCACACCTAAGTTCTTATGTAGCTCTTCTCATTACTCTTTTTGCTCTTGTCACTACTACCCATAACATTTACTGTAGTAGACATCCAAGAATCCAGGATCACTATCATATTAACAATACAGAATATGGCTCTAATATGGCTCATTATACTGGATAAGGTACCACCAGAGAACCAAAAGATGATCTTCCTCCTCCCAGAAAAGTTAACATACAAAAAATGTGCGAAAATACTTTCTTTTAAATGCCTGAAACGTTTAAGTTTAAAAATGTTGCAAAGCATCTAGAATGCACATATAACACAACATACTACAGTTAAGACTGATCTGGTTTAAAGTTAGGAACATAACTATGCTTAAATTAGAAATAGAAGACTTGCAAGAGTAAAATCAAAGAATAAAATAAAAAAAAATAAAGAGTAAAATAAAGAAATAGTAACAGAAAAGGGCCGAGAAAGCAAACTGAGTAGAAAAGCCAGTTCATCTGAGGACAAAGCCAAGGATGAAAGGAAAAAGCTTTTTTCCCCAAACTCGATATACGTTTACTGCTTCAGTGACCACCTTCTGAAATGGGCATATCACTTCAACAGAAGCTGGTCCTCACACTAACTTAATTTATGCAATCTAAAATTGAAAATACTGTTTTGAGTACATCTCATTCTTTAGTTCAGGACACTTCTTAGCAGGAAAACCATCATGTGAAGTCCACAAAAGAGAGGAAGACAGTATAAGTCATTTCCAAGATCAATTTATCTTTGGAAACCTACATAACCATGGAAAAGTGTTATGGTATTTATTTAGAAAAATCAATCCAGGATACTACTCTGCAATACTAGTATCTTGAATTAATTTCTTCTGCCTTCTCTACTCCTGAGAAAATTTTAAAAAAAAAGGAAATAAAATTCATACAGAAATACTAGTGAGTGTAATTTGTTTACTCAGACAGAATACAAATGCTTGATTTATTCTCTTGATTTATTGTTTTAAGGAGAAGGGATTGATTATTCTCCAAATCAAAAGACCATGGCATTAATCCTGTTGAGTGGAATCAGAGAAAACTCAAGCTTTCAATAAGGTCCAAATCCATTTACTTTTCATGTAGTATTCTGTTTCAGGGACAAGTGAAAAAGAAAAGTGTCAGACACAAGCTCCTCCACATGTTTTTTATTTGGTGCAAAATGATGTATTTCATCAAGAGAAAGTTTCACATCTACCTGTATGAATTTAATACTCTTTCTTCACTGCACTGAAATCAGTGACTCCAACCACTGTTAAATGTGCTGGAACAGAGTTAGAGAGATGCTTGTGGAATGAAGTAATCACACAAAATGTTTTGTGCTCTCCTCTACTCCTTAAGCTAGAGTCACTTTGAAAGAAGTCCTAAATGAAGCCCAAAATCCTAAGCTTTGTTTATTGAAACTAGAGGTTGTTCTGAATCACCTTTTAAGTTGTATCAGAATTGTCTCTAAGGTTTTAAAGACACTAAAGAAATACAGAAACTAGCCATACATAAGAAATATTTTTTTTGTCATAGAAAAATTAAGAAGGAAAATAACCCAGACAATGGACTTGAAGCTGAAGCTACCACTGAGATGCTTTAGAAACTGAAAAATGGAGCTCTTAACTTTACTCTTATCAGAAGGTTGTTTTGCTGACTATGTGAGCAAATGGAAACGCCATCAGCGGCACAGCTAGTCAAAATGAGTTCCTGTATTATGTAGCTTTGTCAAGGGTCCCTCTCAAGATCAGAGACTGTCCACATTACACCTGCACAGTGATGTTTTGAAAAATTCTTTGTTAGCTGAGCTATCCAAGCTGTAAGAGACTTCTATATTTGAGATAAAGGGATTTCTCTAGTTCTCACTCCATGAGCAAAGTCCACACACACACTCCATGATTCTCCAATACACAAAGATGGCAAAAACTTTTTTTTTTTTAAGGAGATCCCCCTTTCTCATTTCCCCGGTATCAATGCCAAAAGGGTTTTTCCTCCGTCAAGGACAATATTGAATATTCCATATTAAAAGATCTGGGGCAGATTGAACTGGATTTAGAAAAGTGCAGTTCCAATAGCTTAACTCTAAATGCTTTGAGGAAAAAAATGGTTTTAGTCATCAGCATAACTGTAGGTGAAAAACTAATTTACAAATAGAACACTTGAAATCCAGGATAAGCATCTGCACACAAAAATACTTTGCTTCATCCACCCTTTTTGAAAAGCAACAGTAGTCCATGGATGTTTTTTAAAAGCCAATTTTTAAAGTATACTGCAGACATCTGCCAGTGACTGCAGAACCAATACATGGAAAGTGCTTCTACACGCATCTTTTGCAGAAGGATCACTCTGGAAAACAGCTGGGGAAGACATATAGGAGTGATATGAAAGCATATTTCATTTACTTTATTTTTTCCATATGACCCAGTAGCAGAACCTCAGCATGTACCAGTCTGAGAATTTTGGAGTGGTTTAGATGGTAACAGATCAGTGAATATAGCTGACAGTAAATGTTGACAGGGTGCATTGCTTTTGGTGCTATGTCTGGAAGAGGAAGGACTTCACACTGTAATAAAAGAAGAATTTGGATCTTAAATAATCAAAGATACCGAAGAGGCTGACTTGGCTCTATGTTTTTGTGGCAGACCATTTCTGAACTGTTTGAGCAAGCAGATCTAAGGTTATTATTCCAACATTCTTGAGTGCTTATCACGTCACTCAAACAGATGCTATCTCTTAGCACAACTCTATTAACCTCAGTTTGATGGCAATGATTTTAGTGTTATAGTTAGGTCAATGAAATAAGATTGGGAATTCGTTGTGCTTTACCATACAATTATCTTGTCCAGTTGCTCTGCATCTCCATACTTCAGTCTGAATGTTTCTCAGCCCTAATCTGCGTCCATCTCATCCATATGGTCTCATAGTGGAGTCAGGATTCTGTCTCACCTAACATGGTGTTACACAACAGCACAACCACCAAGGCCTGGGAAGTAATTGACCAAGCAATCCTAATTTGCACAAATCAAAGTGAAAATAAGATGAAAGATGACAGTAAATCCTTATATTAATGAAAAATTTAAAAAAGTTAATTTAAAGCTTCAAATGAAAAAGTTGCCTCACAATCGAGGTAATCTACTTCTGCTATAGATACAAACACTTTTAGAGAAATGGAGGAAATGTCCATCTGTACTGTATCTAGATTAATCCTAGAATGCTTGCAAATACACTAGTGAACAATATTACAGTGGTATAACATCTGCTCTGTCCATGCTCTTTCTTTCAATGAAGTCAAATAATCACAATTTAAATATAAATATTTTTGGTAAAAATGTTAAAATCACACCATTTCTGTTGGCAAAATCCAATAAAAGATGATGAAGTACCTAAATGAAAACTTAGCACAGCACTTGCACACTTGAATGCTTAAGGGAAGACATACAATAAAATATCTAATAGTAAGGAGTGTTAGTACCTCTCCAAGTTACTTGAACTTAAGAACTTGCGTTCCAATTCTGCACAGTAAGAGACCGAAAGTTTTGTATGTAATACATACATCACTGACAAAAAACCACAAAAGGTATTCAGAAGTACATTGGAGCTGAAGCACCTCCAAGATATTAAGGAGAAACTGCAGTGTTCTTAGCCTCAAATGCACATTATTCCAGTGCTGCAGCAGCAAATCATTGTCTTAAAGTTTTGATTAGCCACAGCAGATTTTCCCTTGAGTGACTAGGAAACATGCTGATGCTTCAAGCTTTTATAACTACAGTTCTACATTTCCATCAATATATTACATGACCTTTTACTGAAGTAGTGCCCTTCTCCATTCACTGAAATATTACACTGTCTGTATTAGCTAAATATATATAGGATCACCTATATATAATATACTTAATGACTGAATGTGATATCCACCTTGTCTTGTGTGGAAAGAATAGAATTAAAAATATTTTTCTCTTGAATATTTGAACAGATAGTCTTATGAAAGGCTTTCTCTGGTGTATTTTTCTAAGGTATGTTCTGATATCTAGCAAAAATATCAAAAGCTGTAAATAGATGGTCATCCTAAACTAATCAACAAGGTACCTTCTCCAGAAAGAGAAAAGTAATTCTCTACGCAGAAATTGCTCACTTCAAAGTAAAAAAATAATCCCAGTTGTTCTGTGCAACTAGGAGGGAACGAGCTTTCAGGAGTTCCCTGCAGCAAACCTTGTAAAAATAACAGTGGGAGCCATTGCCTCTAAGACATCCCAAGTGCAAAACTCAGTCATCTGTAAAGCACACACTTAGATGTTCTCTGGGTTTATTACTGTGACTTTGGCTGGAAGGTTGATAAAGATTCTGGAATCTGCAAATGCAAATCTATTTTTTATGAAAAGTTTTGGCAGCAGGATGGGTGCGTGCTTTACAATAAGAGAAGGGTGGGGGAACAGAGCGCTGAAAAGCCTCCAGTCACAGCACTGAGTTCCAGCACATCTGCCAGAGCAGCGAGCACTGTGATTTCTGAGAGGCTTGTGGTTAACCTCATGGCACGGAATGAATTATTCTCCAATTCCATCCTTCATTAAGCCACCCACTCTCTGAAATGTGTTGACGAAGCCAACACATGGCCAGTTACTAATCAGCAAGATGACGGCCCATCCCCAAGATGCTCTCTTTTTTTGGCCAGAACAAAACGGAGCTGTTCATCCCATATAATTTCAAATTGTTTATGTTGTGTCCTGCCTAGAGGTATGAACAACTATCATGATTTAATTTAAACAGTCTGTATATACAGATATTAATACTGGATGTCATGCAACATGCCTTGTAAGTGCAAACAGTTTTCAGGCCGTCACAACTGCAACTGCAGATATAAATCAGATACAAAGACTAAAGATGCACTGTTTAAAATGTCTTAAATTTTGAAGGGTAAGGACAGCTCACAATAAAATCTGCAAAACAACAGGCTTAGAATACCATCCAGGCACCTCTCAAGAATTTTCTGCAGGAAAGTGTTGTGAAAGAAAGATGAAATATTTAGATATAAAGGTTTTTATACCTCCGGTGTGGTTCATCCTTTCTGCAGTTCATCCCTCTTGTATGTTCACTCTCGGCATTAGCGATCACAAGTGATTTCCGTTACATGACACTAAGTGGCAGAAAAACAAGGAGAAAGAGAGAGGAAAAATAAATATCAGAATTTTATTGAACTATATTTAACAAATAAAACTAATATAGGATGTGAGGTTATGATTTAAATTATTTTTTTCCAAGATGGCCTGTTAATAGATTTTTCTTGCTTTAAAGTGTTCTCACTGGGAGTTGCAGTTTGCTGAAGCACTGTGTTAATAACTGCAACAGGTATTAGAAGGAGGTGGGCTTTGAACAAATAAGGGAAATGCTATAAAACACTAAGCTCTGGGGGAAATCACGTGCCTGTAGACTCATAGGCAAGTAACTAGGGATCTAACATTAGCCACTACGTGCCTCCTTTCTGCAAAGGGGATAATATTGTCACATCATCCCACAGGGAGAACTGAACAGGAGATGGAAAACCCCACAAGGGCACTACTAAAACTACACTGAAGCGAGTCTGAAACAGTATAAAATAAATAATGCATGAGAATAGTAAGGAATAAAAACAAAGCATAAGATTGGTTAGCAGTATATTCAAGGACCACAGACTATTGCAGAACATTTTGAAAATGGACTAACCTGTTAAAATCAAATCGGCTAACCCTATCACCTGTAGCTGGCTGGAGGCTCCAGGCAACCACTGGACCCAAACCTATTTTAACCATGGTTTAACCATTCTATGACTTCAGCTAAGCGTTCTTTCTCTTCTTATGCACTGTAATTTTATTCTTGAGTCTGAATAAAGCAGTACTGTTCTGATGATTATTTCAGGAAAATAATTTCTGTTATCTGAAGGCAAGAGTAGCCTTCTCTGAGCACCACAAAAAAAAAAAAAACNCTAAAACTACACTGAAGCGAGTCTGAAACAGTATAAAATAAATAATGCATGAGAATAGTAAGGAATAAAAACAAAGCATAAGATTGGTTAGCAGTATATTCAAGGACCACAGACTATTGCAGAACATTTTGAAAATGGACTAACCTGTTAAAATCAAATCGGCTAACCCTATCACCTGTAGCTGGCTGGAGGCTCCAGGCAACCACTGGACCCAAACCTATTTTAACCATGGTTTAACCATTCTATGACTTCAGCTAAGCGTTCTTTCTCTTCTTATGCACTGTAATTTTATTCTTGAGTCTGAATAAAGCAGTGCTGTGCTAATGATGATTTCAGGAATATAATTTCTTTTATCTGAAGGCAAGGGTAGCTTTCTCTGAATACTACAAAAAAATCAGCAGAAAACTGGCAACGGAGAAGGGATTTTAAAACAAAAAAAGAACAAAACTAAAATAGCTATCTGTAGCTGAAGTTTCCAATTCAACAAGAGAGGAAGATTTTGCAAAATGTATTAAGACACTCAGTCAATACCTTTATACAAGAAGCTGTTTCGCTCATAACGATGGCAGTAGGGGACCGAACACATTTGCAGAACTTAGGGTGAGATGAAATACAAAGGTATAATAGTCTCTAAAAAAAGAATTATGTTCCTACTTCACATTTTTTAAACAGAGCAACAGAAGTTTCATTCATCTCAGAAACTAAAAAGTATCTCCAAATATTTGGCATGAACAACAAGCCATTACTTGTTAAGTCTGGAGTGGCAGGTAGTAGTCAGGTCTTTTAAGCAAATTTCTCACTCTCATTCCTTTTTCTTCCTCGTTAAATAAAATATCCAAAGGCTAAGAGAAAACCCTTCAGCATTCTACACTAAGAATGCGTGACACTAGAGGGAGCGACTAAGAGCAGGCAAAATTTAAATCTGAAAACAATTTGTTATAAAAGGAAGTTCCAAACAACTCAAAAATGCATACAAGCAATATTCGGGTCATCTATAAGGAAGAGGGTGTTACTCCTACAGTGCATCTTGGCTGAGCTCTCATACAAGCATTCCTCTAGCCTCCCTCTTTATGCCTTCTTTCTAGGTTTTTTTAGAACAAGCGAGCCTAAACTACTGTAACATATCTAATGGGTTTTGTTTCCTCACGTTTTTCCAGTGTTCAACCTAATGCATTAAACATGGAGAGAAGAAATCATAGAATCCCTAGGCTTGAAAAGACCTTTGAGAACAACAATTCCAACTGTATCTGACCACTACTAAATTATCTCCCTGAGCAATTCACCTGCCCATCTTTTAAATACCTCCATGGATCCCACGTACCTGGGCAGCCTGGTCCAGAGTTTGATAACCCTTTCAGTGAGGAAGATTTTCCCAATGTCTAATCTGAACCTCCCGTGGTGCAGCTTGAGGCCATTCCCTCTCATCCTATCACCTGTCACTGGGGCAAAGAGACCAACATCTGCCTCTTCACAACCTCCTTTCAAGTAGCTGCAGACAGTGATCATGTCTTCTCTCAGTTTCCTTTTCTCTAAGCTTAACAACTCCAATTCTCTCAGCTGCTGCTTGTAAGATTTGTTCTCCAGCCCCTTTATCAACATCATTGCCCTTCTCTGGACACCCTCCAGGACCTCAATGTCTTTCTTCTAGTGAGGGGCCCAAAACTGAACACAGGATTCCAGGTGCAGCCTCAGCAATACTGAGTACAAGGGCACAATCACTTCCCTGGTCCTACTGGCCATGCTGTTTAAAATGATGCCATTGGCCTTCTTGGCCACCTGGGCACACTACTGGCTCACATTCAGCCATCTGTCAAACAATACCCCCAGGTCCTTGTCTGCCCAGCAGCTTTCCAACGACTCTTCCCCAAGCCTGTAGTGCTGCACAGGGTTGTTGTGTCCCAAGTGCAGGACTTCGCACTTGGCCTTGTTGAACCTCATCCCATTGGCTTCAGCCCATCAATCCAGCTTGTTGAGATCTCTTCTCAGAGCCTCCATACCCTCAAGCAGATCTACAGTTCCTCCCAGCTTAGTGTCATCCCAAAACTTACCACGGGTACATTCAATACCCTCATCCAGGTCATTGATTAAGATATTGAAAAGGACTGGACCCAGCACTGAGCCTTGGGGGATACCACTTGTAACCGTGATGCTTCCAAGGGACTAAACATTGTTCTGTAACTTAGGTCTCTTAAGATCTTTTTAATTTTGCATTAAAAAAAAAAACAAAACAAACACAACCCCCAAATTCACATATATATCACTGCTTGCATTTAAAGTTCTGTCCTGCATGCACTAAATCATCATTGTCTATTGTCATGTCCTCAAACATCCCTCTTTTCCTCTCAGGCAATAAATGCAATGTATTTCTCAGTTACTGCCAGTCCTGCATTGCCTCCTTGGTCTATCTCAAACCTCAAGTTACCAAAAAGAAGCTGTTTCTTCCACCAGCTTCACAAATACTAATTCTCACTAATCAAATCTTCTCTTCACTTGCCTTACATGTATTACAGAAGTCACTGGGGTAAAGTAGAGGCTGGTCAGGGAAAAATGGGTCCATGTAGTATTTAAATAAAGCAGTAATAAAATCAAGACGTGTGCCTAAATGAACCTGAATGTCATTATTGTTCTAACCCTGACCTTTCCTTTCCCTGTTCTTTCCCGCACCACACACATGCACATACACTGACTGGGGACTGATTAAATTTCATTATAACTCAGATAGCTCTGAAAAATTGCTGGGCTAACAGCAAGGAAAGAACAAGCCTTCTCCAACAATACAGTGGGCAGGAAAGGGGATCTGGTTTTACATCTTTTTTTTTATTCTTCCCCGTAGAGCCTTCAGTTTCTGAAGTTTGTTCTTCTAACTTTCTAGAACTCAGAATCCAAATCCAGCTGCTAGACTTGTCTCTGGGAAAGGGCACAAGGTCCTTTTTGTACCCTCCTTCTACACGATAGCTTGCAGAGCAGCTGAGAAGCCAAGACTGTGCATAGAATTTAAGTCCAACCCCATCAGACACTGTAATGAATCCATTGTCAAGCAGCTGTCACCATTAACAAATTCAATAAGCATAAATGATCCCAAATAGTTACCATTATTTTTTGTATCCAAAATAAAGTAATCAATACTTGGTTTTGATTGACCATTATTTTAACCTATAACAGAGATCCAGACAAATATTCAAAGAAAAAAAATAAATACTGTACAAAAAGGCCAGCAATACAGGGGATAACTTTTTTTCACTTCATTTAAAACTAAAATAAAGATTACTTTTACCCTGAGTTCTTTCAGATCCATCATCTACCATGTGGATTGACAAATTTTCCAAATAATTTACCAATATTTAAAACATTTAACAGTATTTTCTGAGAACTCATAAAAAGAAGTGGAAAAAGTTATGTCTAACCAATGCATGTATTGTCCAGTTCTTAAGAAAAAAGACATTTGTAATTTACACGTGCATTAAATCGTACAAAACTTGTGCCTTTTCCAGTGATAAATGCCTTGGTTTCAGCACTAACATGAAATGCTTGTACTTGTGGAGGGCCAATACATCATGAGGAGAGCTATGCTGCAACAGCATATAATGAATGTTAAGTACAAATACAGGTGGCTACAACAAATGTACGTTCATGGTCTATAGCTCACTCATGTAGCAGCCTTGGAAAGAGCACAACAAAAGCCGGGCAGTATCAACACTGATATCATCACATCAAAACAATGAGACAGAGCCAAAATATGATTATTCTTCACAATGCAAAAGATTGCAGGGTTCCAACATCCTGGCATGGACCTTTAGATTAGACAGTACCTGGAGCAACTCCAGTCTTAGAAGAGCTATTTCAACTTCTTTTCTATTTAAAGCACAGTGTGCTAAGAAGCTTTAGTAAACTCTATAAATGAATAGTATCCAAATACCCTGTGTTTCCAATGACTTATACTCAGTTGGCCCAAACACATGCAAAAGTATTAAATTCTACCCTATGGTGTGGCTCGTCATACTTCATTCCCTGAAATACCAGCTTTAGAAAAGAAAAATTCTAGGTGAAGTTGTAGAAGACAAAGTCTTTAAACAAACTAATAAAAAAAAAGGGAGTGGGTGGAGTGTGTTTAGAGGAAGAATTACATTTCTTTTCAAGTAAACACATTCTAATCTGACTTTACTACTGAAATTATAGAATCATAGAATCACCAGGTTGGAAGAGACCCACCAGATCATCAAGTCCAAGCATTCCCACTAATCTCTAAACCATGCCCCTCAGTACCTCATCCACCTGCACCTTAAACACTTCCAGGGAAGGCGAGTCAACCACTTCCCTGGGGCAGCCTGTTCCAGTGCCCAATGACCCTTTCTGTGAAAATTTACTTCCTTATGTTGAGCCTGAACCTCCCCTGGCTGAGCTTGAGGCCATTCTCTCTTGTCCTGTCCCCTGTCACTTGGGAGAAGAGGCCAGATCCCTCCTCCCCACAANTTCAGTCGGCAAATCTGCCAGTGTAGCCTCCAAACTGTCTCTTCTATGACAGTTAATGGATATATCAACAATGGGTACAATTTTGTCACTAAGGTGAAATGAATATGGATAAGATTTTAAGTGTTCTACAGGTGTAGATTAAGTGGAGGAGAAGAAAAGCTGAGAAAACATCCACTTAAATCAGGTTGTTGTAAAGGTACAACAGATTATGCATATAAATTTGTTGTAAATGAAAGGAACACCTTTGTAAGCAAATTTTTAAAAATGACTACAGCAGTACAACTTCTTTATATCCATGCTTTTGTGGTATAGCAGCAAACATGACAGGGATTGGAGTAATTCCCACACCAGATTATATTTCTGAGCCATTAATTGGAGTGACAAAACTGTTGGCCAATACTGGGTTCAGAGAGATGTAAGAATTTAGAAAGCTCTGCTCCAGAACAGGAAAGGGTTTTCCCAATGTGCTGATATGAGACAGAGAAAACATTCAAATAAAGGACCATAAACAGCTGGACCCTCCTTGCTCCAAAAACTAGCAGCCTCAGGACGAAGCTGGCATGTGTACAAATGAACTTGACCAAACAATCTGTGTGAGTTTAACAACATTTTCTGCCTAGAGTGGAATTAAAATTGTGTTTTAAGAAAGCAAATAAGACAAACAAATGGAGTCTGCTGTCACATGAAAAATGCCTCGAGCATTCTGCTATAGCAATTCTGCATTTCTATGTCCAATACTGTAACAAAATCAATCCCAGAGCTCAGCTGAACCTTCAGGTAAGCTGAGCATTATTACCACATTTGAGAATTCCAAGGCCAGCCGAACACCCCAGACCTTTCTTTTTACAAAACCTCCTTATTCTCTTCTCTTCCCCACCGTGATGTTTTTTACCCCCATAGCTACAAGTAGTACAAATGCAAGTGAAATTGCTAGAACTATATCGATGCACAAATTAAAAAAAAAAGCAGGAGTATTATTACAGGGGAGCAATCCTTTTATCTGGCTTACAAAACAGTTCCATATTCATTCTGCAGCTGAGGAAACTGGGTGCTGCCAAGAAACAGTGGCATAAAGATGTGTTGAACTAGTATCGTCACTTAATTTAATACATAAAGCCATAGCCAGTTGGAGGTCAGTGAGATGGGAACATTGATAGACAGTTAGTAAACCCTACAGAATTTACCAAGCAGGGCAGTGAGCAGAGTGTTTTTCTAACAAGTTTTGACAAATCCCTATTTACTCCTGACAGACTTTTCAACAGTGAGTGAAAAATTGATTGTTACCTTCTTCTACATATCCAAGGCTGGGCTAATTTTTAACTGATGGTGATAATTTTCATTGTACAGAATCTTTGTGGATTTCTTTTCACTGCTGGGATAATTATATGATGAATTATGAAATCAAATTGAGTACTGATGGGATGAATGAGTCCTATAGCAGTAGCAGAGAGTCAGAAGAAATTCAGAAGATCAGTGTCAGAACAAAGTAGTTGGAGTAAGATGTTCTTTCTAGCTTGCTCATACATATTCACTTAAAAGATGGACTTAAGTTAGGATTCATAAATCTGTCCCTAAAACAAGCTGTGCCTAGTGACAAGGCTGTTCTTGTCAGGGTACAATTGACTTGAACTGACTTTGGAGATTCATTGCTCACTAGGCTTTGTTCTCATTTAGTTAATTTCCTCCTCAAGAAATGACAGGAACAAGTGCTGATGCCTTATGTATAGTCAGAGCAACAAGCCAAATGCTACATCAAGAATCTTTTTACGGTTCCAGAATCTATTTTCATGAGATTTCAATTAAAAAGATTCTCATTCTACTGTGATTAGTTTCTACTCCACAGTACTTGCTAGACTGCAAATGCTGGATAACAATCCTTTTCCCTGTAGCACTAATTGCTCCACATTTAGAAAAAGAAAATTACCTTTATTCTTCAGCCCCTAGAAAGGCACCAAAACGAGAAGTGCATTTCTATCCCCCACACTTGACATATTTTACCTACAATAAAGATGAAATGTTAATTGCCTATGGAAATTACCAAAACCTACCTACATATTCAGTAACCTAAAAGGTGGGCAAATCTCATGTTCACTATGAGGAGAATAAACTGTAGTGAGTGGTCCTGTAGAACAAACTTGACTTTACAGTTAAGTTGCAATTCACTGAAGAAACAACATCTAAATTAGTATCTTCTAGTGCTTTTACTCTGAGAAGTATATGAAAAAGAAGTGGCTACAGGATTATAGCTTTTTGGGATGCACCAATTACTATACTAATAAATAGTATATCAACACAAGGTTGACAGATACACAAAGAAAAGGTTAAATTATCAAATGGCAACATGCACTAAACAATTAGTACATAATGAAGAAAGAATCACATAGTAAATAAGCTTCTCTTACTAGTTTAGTTTCCTCATCCTTTCACATGCAGCCCTAGATCCAAGTAGATAAAGCATAGCGACTGGTAGAAACACTTAGCAAGGCAGATATTTGTGCATATACATATGTTTAAAAATGCATACACACATATACAAAGTGCCATATAAAGGACTAACAGTATGAGACAGCAATCAAAAGGGGCACAGTTGACACTGGAGAGTGCAAACAACTTGGCTGTACCCAGATAAACAACTCAACTAAAGTCAGTTAAGGGCCTGGGAGATGAGAAAAACTGGCTTTAGGGGGTAATAAATATTTTCTAAAAGAAAAAAATTTTGACACATGGAAAATACACTGTTTACAGTAAAATCTGAAGAAAAATAGAATTGCAAATAATAAAGAAAATGCAAGGTATAAAGACACATAACACATCATGCAAAATTAGAGACAATTAGATCCAAGAGTAAGGAAAAAGCAAGTCCATTTCTAGGCAAGACCTTGAGATACTAATGACTTACTGCAACTCCTACAGCTTTCCCCCAGCTTCTGCTTAAGGAAGACTTATGACCAGAAGAGCAATGAAGAGTGAACAAAAAGGGGTAGACTGAAGGAAGTATGTGTATAATACTTTAAACTACATTACTGCTAAAAATATTTTTTCTGCAATAGCATTGCTTTTCTGTCATCATTAGATATGAATAAAGAGTCTCTGATTAGACTGCTAAGTTTTCAACTCTTTCCTTTCTGTTTCCCGTACAAGGCTTGCTTTCTTTTTTTCCCTAATGTAACAAAATTTGAAATGTAATACACATGCCAAATAATACTGGATTGATTTAAGTGCTCTTCGTCAGGGTGGGGCTGGAGGAGAGAAATGCTTGATTTTTAGGGGAGGGAGGTGGGGATAGTGGCTTTGTTTTGTCTGTTTTTTACTGAGGCCCAAGCGAGAGGTCAAATGAAAAATCATCCATTTCAGAGAACCTTGGAGAGCTCCACACAAATTCCTCCTTGTCCCATAAAAATATTTTAGGGTGCTCCTATTTAATGCTCCAAAGATACAGAAATAAACCAAAGGCGTGGGCTGAACTTCCTTAACCATTTTGTTAGTCTCTGACTCTGTGCAGAAAAAGGAATTAATAGTAGAACACCTTTGCAGTTTTAACCACAGGTACACTGGGGCTTTTGTAAAGCATTTTTGTGTGTCTACATAGATTCCCACAATTATTGGTGACTTATTTTCCTCGCAACTCAGAAGGCCGTTTCATTTGAATTTAACTTATAAAGACCAAGGTAAAACTAGAAACTCACACACTATCTAATTAATTTTTACAGATTATGCCATATTATATGCACATGCATTAATACAATTATATGTATGTGTATACGGACACATCATTTTAGCTAACAGCAATTTTTAATTATATCTATACAAAATACAACAGTGAGAACTTTTGATGTGTGTAGTAACACTGAAGATATTACATTAAAAATCTTACTCTGACTTTTTTTTCTTTCCAAATTGGAAGTCCAACAAAAAAAAACCTAAAAAGGGAAACTTTCTGTATTCCTTTAAAAGATCTAATTTCCTCCTGCTTCAATTCCAGTCACTTTCTAGGATGTGTATTTAAATACCATACTCTCATGAGCTGATTGGGGCCACAGCCTTCACAAGATATCTGGAAAAAATAATTCAATCAAATTTTGTTCTCTGAAGCTAGTCCTCTCTCTCTCTAAAGGCAAAAATCTTTCAACAGCTCTAAATGCCAACAGTAACTTTACTTCTCTGTAAACTAGGGAACTGAATCTGGTTACATGCAAGTTAACCAACAGATCCAGTCATCAAATGAGAGTAACAGTTGGTCCCTTCCATCTTCAGAAGTCATCTAGTCCAACTCCCATCTCAAGGCAGAGTAAGCTTCAATTGTACATCCATTTGCTTAGGATCTACTATATACTCTGCATTAAGCTTGAAATCAAGGACCTCACTTTAAGATGCTGTTGTTGGTAATGGTGCAGAGAAGAAAGCATGTGAGAAAAGCAGAAAACAAAGAGCACAAGCTCACTAAGCACTTGTGTCCAGAGCTACTGAGATAACAGAGAATTTGGCATGCACAACCAACAGCTAACATGGGGTGATAGTGTCACAGAGAATAATCGCTCATTAAGAACAACGTACTTCAGAAACTACAGCATCAATACTGAGTTAATAATTCACGTAACTTAATTCACAGCACAATATCTTAATATCACAGTTCAGTGAACTGTAAACTTGAATGCAGCCCCATCAAAATAAATGTTAGGAATACATGGCAGTGGGCAGAAATAGAAACCATCTGCATTCTGTTCTTCATAAAAGCAATAAATTGTGCCATTAGAATTCAGCAGGACCAAGATCAGCTAGTTATGCTTTATATTGATAACATAAGGGCTACATGTCATGCTCTTGTTAAACTAGACTTCCTCAGGTATTCACTTTTAGAATTTGTTCATTGACTCATCCCAGAAAATAAGAACTGCACCATTCTTTTCAATTGACTGCACTGTATTTATTCTATACCTCTGCTTATCTACACAAAAAGACATGAAAATCAGTCAGAATCTATAAGAACCAGACCATAGGATAAAGAAGAGAATTCCTTTTTTTTTTTTCCTAATTTCTATCAAGGGTCTACTAATACATGTGTCAGGACTGTATTATTTCTAGCTAATAGTGACCGAGAAATGAAATTGAAATTCCTACTTCCCCTAGAGCTTTCATCCTTATTCCACTCCCTTCATTTCAGCTCTACAACAAAATAAGCAAAACAGAAGACATCAGCCCTTAATAGGTATTCAATGCTTAAAGTGAATCACCTTGTCTTTTAGATGATATCAGACACAGTAAAACCAAGCAGGTGTTTATAAAGAACATCAGGTGATACTCCCTCACACTAGAGACCTGTTTGAAAACTTCTGATCCATTCTTTTCCTTGGAACTTTAGTTTTAATACTAACTATGCACTTTCTTTGGGTCCAAGGGGGAGATGGAGGGTAAAGGAGAAAGATTTGTCCTGTCCAGCTGGAGGAGAAGATGGTTTTTGTTTTAATCCAGCTCCTCATGCATGGTGAAGTCTTCCCTCTCCCTCATGTACTGGTCCTGCTGAGCTATTAAGCCAAGCTGTGAAAAAGGGCACAGTTTCCTTAAATGTGATTTCTCTCTGAATTAAGAAAATAGCTGAAAAAAAATCCCAGAAATAAAACAAATTTGCAGCTTACTGCAAATCGTAAGCTAGAATATGAAATCAGTAAGGTGAAAAGATTAATTAATTCAATTCATTTGAATTTATTCAAATTTAATTTAAACAAGACAGTCCTCTTCAGTCCAAACTCAAACTGAATCTATATCAGAATTCCTTAGAAAGAATCTCTCACTGTTTGACAAAACATTTGCTACTGTTCATAACAGCTGACTATTTATGCCTATATGCATCTACACATTAGACTGCAAAGAGAGCTCAAAGATTTTTAAAAAATACTGATAAATAAACCTAACGTCATACTACAACATATTTGTTTTCCTTTTACTTGGCAATTAAGGCTTCTTTACACTGATGAGTAAGTGACCAGAATCACAATACTTCACATTATTTTTCTGCACAAGTGGAACCCTTAGTAAACACAAAAGAACATGGAAAAGAATTCATGGAAGGCCCAAAGCTGGCATAAGATCAAACTTCCATGTTCCATCTAGCAAACACGGGGGTTATGTTCTTCATTTCTGCTACACAAGATGAGTAAGTGAGTGCATAGGAATTGTCTGGATTTCTTCCACTTCGATCTTTGGTTTTAGTCTGGGTTTTTTTGTTTGTTTGGGTTTTTTTTAAAATGTGTGACTGAAGAGTCCCTTTTGTGATAGTGGATGACTGTGTTGATTCTTTACCTCTTTCAGATTCCCCAGCCTCTTTTGTTTTCTGGTGTGGACATAAAATCAATACATATTTGTTGTGTAGGGCATCTGATCGAGCCCTGTAATTCTCCTCTTTCACCTAGGAACCGTCACAGTTCTTTACATCCCTCTAGTCTTTGGAAGTACCAGATAGCCAGGGCATGGTAAAGTTTGTAAGGGTCATAATAAGCCACACAAGAATTTTTGTTCTGAAAAGATGGAAAAACAATGCTCTATATGCATTAGGTTTAATTTGTCATTATATTAACCTAAAGAATAATTCATAATGGGATATGAATTTGTGCTGTACTTGATAATTTCTGGGATAAATTTCTGTCGGTTGACATTTTGCCTCACCTATAAATCATGAACAGAAGTAAGCTGGAGTTTTCTCCACTTACAAGTCTATTAAGTCATTCCCTTGGTAGATATTTTTCTTCCAGAAGATCGAGACTCATCTTTTCACATCATTTTTTGTGGATGAAATACATAATTTCTTGGGAATAAGGACAAGTTTCTCTGTAATGGTTTACTGGAGGCCAAGCTACTGAGTTTGCTTCATTTTTTCCAAATATTTCTAAGAAACAGTGTGAGTAATAGAGACACATCCTCATGGATGTTGTGACTTCTGGCACAAGCAGTAATATTCTACTTTAATGGCCAAAAACATTCATAGATTTTAAAGATCCAAAGAGACTTTTTTTAAAAAAAATAAGGACATTAACTTCTGTCATTCTGACCTAAAGGCATGACACATTTCCAATTCCCTCACCAGTTTTAGTTCCACATAAAGGATACATCCAGCCTTAAACTAATGCATATACAGATGTAGCTACCAATTTCCAGTCAACAAAAATCCACATCATTTCCATATGCAAAGTGATACTTCTACCTACCAAATGAAATTTGTGTTGTGTTTTGCCATGAAAGAATGTGCTTGTGTGTATATACATCTGCTTTAAATACATAATGAAACACAAATATGCGTATTCTTAGAAGGGCCATTGCTGTATCATGTACTTATGCTCCATGAAGTTAAGTTTCTGTGCGCATTGTCAATGTCGCATGGTGCACACGGTTTCCATTCTGCTCCCTTCAATGCTTTTGGAATCAACTGAAGTCAAAACATCCTGGAAGACAAGTTCAGTTTTTGCGTCCCTGGTTTCAATTATTTTTAAATCTGACGCACAAACACAGCTTTTAAAGATATGTTAGTGGATTGCCAAATAAGGATCTTTTGATTTTTTTTAAATACATGTGGTTGAAATCTGAGACCTGCCTGCTGCCAAGCCACAGTATTTGGAACCAAGTACTGGCACAAGAAAATAAGCCATTGTTCAGAGTATAATTTTAAGAGGAACTATCCTGCAAAAAGGAAAACTTAAATTCCGATACTTTAGCTCATGGTTATAGGACAATCCCATAATCTTCTGTTAAATGCTTGAAAGTTGAAATATAGATTCTAGCAATGTTTACTCAGGCTCTCAAAAGTAATCTTTTGATATAAACTACACTAGAATCTTCTTAATATTCTCTGCATCGTAAAAAGAAATAAAATTGTGAGAAAGAATAATCTGTCTCATCAATATTATTTCTAGTCCTGTGCTGCACGTGTTAACATTGTCTGGTTTTACATACAGCTCTTTCGACATCTGACTGTGGCAGCAAAAATATCAACAGGCTTCTACTGAGATAGATGGACCTCAAGGGAAATATTGTTTCATTAGGTAAAGTTGAGCAATTTCACATCCCTGATTTCAGATGTCAAAAGAGCACATTTGCTATATCTATAAACATTTAAACCTTTATTTGCAGCCACTATAAGGGAGCTAGAACTTCAGCTACTGCCATTTCCAGTTGCTTTTGACTAACAAAAAGTAAAAAGCAAAGGTTTTCCTCCGTTAAAACTCATTCCTCAGCACTCTTTTTTTCAGGTAGCATTTCCTCAGATGATGGATGAGCAAGAGTGACATGGAGAAGATAAAAGTATAAGAGAAATCTGCTATTTCACTTTTGTGAGAGTTAAGATTACATTAGAAAGAACACAATTCCATACCATGGATGTTCACATACAAGAAGGATTGAATTTGAAAGATTAAATTGCCCTCCTAAAGATAAAACTGAGTAACTTATTCTAACCACAGGTACCAAAACAAAAGAAAAATACCAAATAAAGGAAACAAATCATCTTTCAGTTCATTAAAGAGAAAAGCATACTACAGGAGTTTTGCTGACAAATTCTAACAAGAGAAGAACAACGAAGTATAAAAAGGTTAACAGCAAATCTAGTAACATCTCTACTAAGATCTAATCCTAATAATGAATGTGCTCCTTCCAGCACGACACACCAAGTCACACAGTTTAAATTGTTTTTAAAGGGGGAGAAAAACATTAGTCTAAATCTTGTACTGAAGATTGAAGTTTCAGTTTTCTCGCTCTGTCCTTTGTGGATACATGTGCTAAGTCTTTCTCATCAGTTTGCCACCCAGGTTTCACTATACAGCCAGAATCCATTTAGACCCAGATCTACCTTTGCCTAGAAGCATCACTTTTCAGAGTCAAGCTGTTCTATTTTTCTCAGGGAAGAACAACAATATCACTGGGTTTTAAGGCACATACAGTAAGATAACATGGCTGTTCAAACAAGCCAATAAAGAAAGAATCCCAAGTTAATATCCCAACTTGCATCCTAGAAGATCCATTCAGTTTAAGCACATACTCAAGAAATCTTAGGAAATTGGCCACTGTATGCAGTCATGGGGTTGTTTACTCTTATAGCTGTTAGTGACCAATGGCACAAACTGGGTTCTTGACTCTGATTACAAAATAAGTATCTCATTAAGCATTACTAGGTTGCCCTGGCAGAATCTCTCTAGTGGGGGGAAAAAAAAAATAATAATGACACCCCCCCCCAAAAAAAAAAAAAAAAAGATTAAGACAAAACCTGTAGTTTCAGCCTATCAACTATCTAGATTGTCACCACCAAAGAAACCTCCATTCTATTGCATATGATTTAGGTGCTCCTCAACCACATTAAGAATCCATCCACACTCATGCTCTGATCCATGTCGTCCTAGCTAAAAGAACTTCAAATACCACACATTAGTCTCTTGGAATTTAGACAGGAAGATGTGAAGCGCAATGCTGTCTAAAACACCAGGCAGTCAAGTAGTTGAGAGACAGTTACGTCACTTCTTTGAAAAGAATAAATATTCTCAAGAGAAAGAATGTACAAATTGCACCTTAAGTATACAAGATAAAGGGACCAACTGTTCCTTTTTATGCGTCAGAAAGCAGAGTACAGACAGAAACAAAAAGCCTGCCCCAGACAGGGCTCAGTCATAGAAAACATCACACTGGAGTTAGGAGGTGCTTTCTGAAGAATCTGAGGGCCAGCCTGCACAGGGCAAAACAGCCTCTCTGCATGGAGCTCAAGCTAGCATGTAAAGCACATGGAAGTAGAGATCATCTCCCCGAGATCAGAGTACTCATACACCCACACCACCGACTTTTTGGTCCAAGTTTACTGTCTATGCTATAGACCTAAATATAAGCAAGTCTAGGAATAAGATGAAAGAGGACTACAAGAAAAAGACTAGCTTTTTTTTTTTAGTTTGCCTTACAGTCAGGACACTGTAACACCAATGTACTCCTCTCTCTTCACGACATACATTTTGCTTACCATCACAAACTGTCTTAAGGCTTTTACATAAATGCAAACTGCTCCAACGTTTATGCTGTCCTAAAGAGGTTTTCCTCAGATTGCTTTTTTTCATAGCTAAGCTATTTTTCCTTATTCTGCTCATCTTTTATTTGGGTTAACACTCAGTATGTGGTATGTCATGTTTAGAACAATGTAGTGTCAGTATGTGTGACAGTGTAGGCAAAGCCCACCCCAGATCATCATTAACAAAATAGGGAGGGTGTTATGCCTGTGTGTGCATATGCATGTTTGCTTGCACTGAAAAGGAGCAGAGTTAAACTTATGATGATGACTGTCATCTGGCTTCAAGCTTTTATTTCAGAATATTGACATACCAATCTCCACAAAAATATTTTGGTTTGATGCAACAGGAGCATTAATTCATCATAGATACTTCAGGGAATTATTTATCACTCACTCAGGATTCTCTAAATAGAAATGATGTGAAACACAGACTACGTACAAAGTCTACAAACTGACTTCCTTGGTCTCTGAGGTACTGAAACAAAAATCTCACAGCATTCTCAGAGCAAATGACACTCAAGAAGCAGTCAAGAAAAAGGTAAAAATATTAAGTTGTGTTTTAACAGAGTTTGCAGACACGCATTTGTTCAGTTACCTTCATCCAGGCACCTTCCTCCCGCTCACTCCTTGTGCTTGTTTGTCTTTTAACTAGAGCTGGGAAAACTAAGAGGGACACTAACACAGGCAACCAGGCAGCTGGGTCAGTAGAAAATGTGAACTGCTAGAAAGGTACTGACAAAACCAGCTCACGATTGCTTCCACCATTCTTCAAGTAATACTAAGAAAAGTATATATGATCCTGCATCATCCGGACACCTTCAATTAGTAGCCTTTAATTAGCATCCTCATTAAATTCCCTGAAGTGTGTAACAGCATTTCAGGCAAGTCAATATGAAACTGCTTTAAAACAGTTAAATAGGCATCCGATGCTACTCACAATAAGAAGTCATCTCTTCAAAAGGTACACAGCTTCTATGCATGTGCTTTTTGTTAATTGAATCCATTTTATTATTAGAAACATGCCAATCTAGGTTAATTTGGGTTGTCCTCTTCCATTATGGAAAGTGTTGATCATCCTGCATAAGCAGCAAGTTGAATCTGTGCTTAGCTTGCCCACCATCTTCACAGAGTCCATCTCAACAAAATTCACATACTACCAAAATTTTGAATTCTTTGAGAATTCTTAAATAAGATTTTCTCATTATGGTTAAGCTCCACTGCGTAAACTCCAAGGAGAAAGACTGTTCCTAGCTGGATTCCCATGAAAAACCTGAGATTCTGGTTCTGTTTCAGGTATAGTCACAATGGTGTTCACAAACTGCATTTATGAGGTTAAGTAGATCTATTAGCACCAGTATGACAAAACATGAAACTGAACAAGAACCTAACTACAAACTCTATACATAGAATCATTAGATTGGAAAGCAACCACAGGATCATCAAGTCCAGCATTCCTATCACACATATCCTAAAATACAGTCATATTTTGATATAGCACGAGTAGAAAAATCAAATTTAAAATATCCAGCTGGTAAAAAAAACCAAAACATTATTCTAGTTACATTATTGTGTGAGTAAAACATACCCTTTCTTTACAGTTTTCTTCACTGAAATTGCTGTATTATTCTTTTAGCTACAATTAAACCATCACCAACAAATTCATGGGGCATGGTGCGATCAGACTGAGGCCTGATGTGCTCAGTTGTTCCAGTTTGCACTGTCAATAAATGCATTTATAAAATAATGCTTTCCATCTCTCCACTGAAATGTTTTCCATGTGGTGAGAATGTTCAGCTCTGACTCTGAATTCACAAGCCATAATGCATGGCAAATTTAAAATGAGCAAGGCCATTCTGTGGATTAAAATTCAAGGACAACCTGTCAGTTCTGTTGAAAAAGGATTTGTGGTTTCCTACAGAAATAAATATGCATTCCTCACTTGATAGGCAGCTAGATCCCAGTGATACATACGCAGTACTTCAACTGTTCTTTTCCTTTACTGAAGGCCATCTATACCAACACAATTTTGTTACATTTAAATATTTAGAACTCAATTATACACACATTGGCCCAATAACGGCCAGCTAAGGAGTAGCATCTAGTAACATCACACAGTTCTTAATAGCACTTGGTACTGAAGAGTTTCAAAGGAAATTGCAATTTGTAATTAAATCTTCACATGGTTCTAAGGATAGGGAATACTGCCATTTCCACATTATGAACTGGGAAAAAAGGAAGTGCATCCTACATAAAAAGTCAAACATCACAAAGGACACTGGTGACAAAGCTGGAAAAAGAACTTGACTCTAAATCATTTAACCTAGTAGATGAGAGAAATAGTTTGTCAGCCTCCCACACACACATAAATGGAGTTTTGCTGTTGATGTATTCAGTTACTTGGCACTGAAAATACCTGCAAGTTTAACAGCTACATTCATAACTTCGACTTCATTAAGCAAAACATTTCACAATTATGACAATTTCTATGTAAGGAAACCTACTTTTCTGGTAACCCAACCCACTGGCCTGACACCAGTGATGTAATCCAGGGCACAGACTCCAAGTAGCATGTGGTAAAACATGATGATTCAGTGGAATTTGGTAAAACAAGAAATGGAAGGGCCACATACATCTTTGAATAAATTCAACTGAAGCTTGAAAAGGAGGGAAGTCAGTACAACCATGCCAACAAGATTTCATCAGGGATTAATCTAGCCTGAGATCAACTTTACCTTCCTCCCTAACTACTCCACTTAGATGCATTAACTGGCTCCACAGCACCATTCCTCTTGAATTAGAGCTGCTTCCTCAACTTTGAGGCTTCACTCACCTCTGCTCCTGACAACTTCTTCCCAATTCCCATGACTGTCTGGCTCAAACATTGCATTAGCTACCCTCTCCTTCGATTCCTTCTCCCTCCTGTCTTTCAGAGCTACAGTTTCATACTTGCAGGCCACAAGCCGCCTGCACAAACTGTACACGATGTAGACAATTGTTCGTTCTTTGTGCTCAGCTTTCTCTTCCCACACACAAGCTGTGCTAACGAGCTTGGGAATCCATTGCAATGCTCTGGTTTGCCCCAGGTAAGACTCTGCAAGAAACTTTTTGAGTTCCTCCCAGAGATCTCAGCTCACCTCTGCTCTGGACCTTCCTGCGGGAAGATATACAGAGGTTAACTGAAATTCCTTCAACTGAATCACCTGCATAGTTTAAAACATAAATAAAAAAGAAAATTCAGCTTACTGAGCATTTTCAGAGCCAGTCACTGAATTTCTTGATCAAAGATGACTCGAAGTTTTGCAGTGGGCTTTAGTGTAGAGGCACAGATGGGGAAGAGGTTGGGGTGGGAGGGTTCCTAATATATCATGTTTGCACAACCATAATTACATTTCTTTGTTTGTATTTTGGGGTTGGTTTAGTTTTATTTTTTGATTTTTTTTTTTTTTTAATGATTGGTTTGCAGGGTTCTGGGGTGGGGTTTTTTTGGTTTCTTTTGTGGAGTTTTTCCTGGTTGGATGATTGGTTCCAGGGGGGATTGTTTGGTGGTTTTCCTTAAGGGAAAACCCCAAAACTTCACTGGTATAAATAAAAAGATTCCGATCTAGTTCTAATAAAAGACACCAACTCCTTCCTCCCCCTGGCCTCCATCCTTCCTCTTGCCAGCGCTGGGCAGAGCAGTTTCTTGGAAACCAGAGAAGAATAGAAAAAGCCATAAAAACAGTGAACTCAAGTCTTCCTAATAAAGCTTCCAGATAAAAGACTACAGAAATAATTTAATAAAACAGAGTACAGATCTAGAATAACTGGTACACTGTGTGCCTGTCAGAGCATGAGATACGATACGCCTTTTTTTGTTTTGTTTGGGGTTTATGTCATGTTTATTTCTTTACTGCATGATCCAAAAGAGAATAAATGGATATGAGGGAGGGATAATGAGATCAATCATGTTGAATTGATATTTTGAGGTTACAGCTCTAAAATATCCTGCACTTATGGTTTCAGAGAAAACCCTCAAAATTCCTTCCATTGAGTCTATAGACAGCCTGGAGCTACTAATGAAAAGCGGGGTTACCTTCCCTCTCCCTTATGGAACTTCAGTTAAAATAATTATCAGTCTTGGCAACAAATTGTTCCAATGAAAATCCACAGATCTTCTGCGCTGCTGTAAGAAAAATGGATTTTTTTCATAAGCTTCAAGCTAGTGTCTTCATGAGTGCCTGACCTGTCAAGTCAACATCATCTGATCTCATTACTGAGGAGATCAAAGAAAAAGGGAATTGAAGCAAAAAATCCTCCCATTCCTGGGTGCTATACCCTAAAATTCTGAATCCAGCAGGAAGAGATAAGGAAAGAGAATCATTCCTTGGAGACTTTGTTTCACCACAGCTCCCCTTGCAATCAGAGATGCTCATGCATTTGTGCACGCATATTTATATTCCTCATGACAAGTGGCAGTTAAAGCAATTGCTGGCTTGGAAAGTAAATGGGGAAATGTTTATCCTATTTTTAGCAGTCTTTAATGCAATTTAGCAGCTGCAAACAAATAGAGAGAGCGAGCAACATACAGGCAGCCTTCTGGAGACCACAAATTGGGAATATTTATGCTACTGGATCACATCTAGCACACACACCACACTGCTGTACTCCTATACTGAGACCACAGTCTCAGCGCAGGAGAAGGAAAGTCAAATGAAATAGAAATAATGCCAACATATACTGGTAAGAAAGAGACTTGGAGAACTCCAGAATAAGGTAGAAAAATACCAGCATGATTGAAGAAACAGTCCTGCAAAGAATAGACCCATGCCTACTTACTGCAGTAACTCCTCTTTTCCACTTTCACACAGCAGCGTGCCAGCCAGGTTCTTCTGAGCTCCACCTGGATTCTGGGCCAAGAGGCAGCACGTGCCTGATTTTTTCCAAGGTGCCTTAACAGTTCGGCAAAGATTTGTACCAGGGGACCAGAAAAAGTGCACAGAGAAAGAATAATACAAAGTTACACAGTAACCTTTGTGCAAAGACAAAAAAGGAGATCCTAGACAGGCTTTTTCACCTTGTCCAAGCAACAGTTTCCGCAATACCAGCGGGAACTTCCTGCCTTCCACCCTTATCTTCATCAACAGATTGAAAAGTTTAGCAGATAATTGTTACACAAGCAGGCAGGGCTTAAATGCATCAACATCACTTCCCAGAAAAATGTCTAGACTCAAAGAAAGTTCAGAGGAAAAGGAAGAATAAAATCTCAGAATAGAGTTAAGACACTATCAAGAAAAATGGATATATTTTATCTGCAATAAAAAACCTCTCAAGAGGCTGCCAAGGGAGATGGACTATCCTGTCTCTACATTGTTTCTGTAAGGAAAGTGATTATTTGAAGCGCTTTTCTCCAATGAATAAGTTAGTGAACAAGCAAGGTCTGTAAGAAGATCAATCTTAAAATAGAGTATCTGTTCAGAAACCCACATTCCACATAAATCTAAGGTACAAGAGCCACAAGGAGGAATACATCTGATCAAGATTTGCCCCTTGGAAAGAGGAACACACGTACGCGATCAGACAGAACCTGAATGTTTCCAAGGGATTACTGATGCATACTGTGTTTCTCAAAAAAACCCTACAGAGAATGAAAAAAAGGCTCTTTGAGAAATAACCACCGTGGTCAAGTAGAAATAAACTCCCTCCTGATACAACCTAGGAAAATTCAAGTAAACGGAGCAGCATTCTCTTACGCTCGCCAAAACACATGTCAATTGAACTGGCAGAAGCTGAAGTAGCCTATCACACTAGACAGCTGAATGGATACTGCGGTAAGATGAAAATATTTCCGTTAACATTATTAAAAGAAAATAAAAATCAGCTTTACACTGGGCTTATACACGCTTGATTTCAAGAAACGGATCCAAATTTGCCTGTTTGGCATTTAAAAAATACTAACTTTTCCTCCAATATTTCAATGACAGTTCTTTCACTACTGCCAGGCACATCAAATGATGTTCAGTGACCTGCACTGAAAATATTAGAGTCATTAGTGTTTATTTCAATACTATTAATACCATTTAGCAGGAGAGTGAGTCAAAAAGACTATTTGCAGTAAAGCACTGTGCTCAGCAAAATTGCAAATTTAGGAATTATCAGTAAAAATTTAAATCTTAAGTCCCTTTATTTAATATCATAGTTGAACATATTTTTCTGAAGCAGTTAATTAGGGACAGACATAATACCTACACCACATTCTTATTTGTGGTTTTTATTCTAGTAAAGACCATCTTCCTAAACTTGCAGGAGACACTGACAAATGCAGAAATAATTCACAAAGCACAACTCAAAAGCTTTTGCTGGTATAACACAACTTCTATTTCATAGTTCCAACCCACAGTGGCTCATGCTGACTATTAGCAGGCAAGGAAAAGGAAGAAGAAACACAGAATCATACAATAGTTCAGCTAGAACAGACCTTAAAGCCCATCCAGTTCCAACCCCTTTGCCATGGTAAGGGACACCTTCCACTGGATCAAGTTGCTTATAGCCCCATCCAACCTGGCCTTGAACATCTCCAGAGAGGGGGCATCCTTGACTTCTCTGGACAACCTGTACCAATGCCCGATCACCGTCACAGTAAAGAATTTCTTCCTAATATTTGATCTAAATCTTGCTTCCTTCAGCCTAAAACCATTAACTCTCATCCTATCACTGCAGTTCCCAATAAAGAACCTCTCCCTGGCTTTCCTGTAGGCCACTCTAAGTACTGAAAGGCTGCTGGAAATGGCTCAGGATGTTCAGTTGCAGCAACACCTCAGCTTCTTAGGTTAGAAACATCACCAGTGATGCTGCAGGTACCACAGGTGCCAGCAGTAATGACTCTTCCAGGGATCTTGCAAGAACATTCCTTATGTTCGAACAACACTAGTGGCTTTTCATAATTCCAAATTGCCTTATTCATTCCTAATGATTTTAAAGTACTTCGCACTTTCTTTAACATCACATTTTCTGAATTAAAAAAAATGCAAAAAATTTCAGAACAGATGCTTGGATTAAAAACACCTGATATTAAAAACACAGCTTTATTTTTTTCCTTCAGCACTAGGCTGCTCTCTTATGGGAAGCAAGTTTATATCTATCATCTGTTTGAAGAATGTTGCTTCAGGGCTGGAGCACTGGAAACATTAAGGTTTTGGTTTGGTTTTTTTTTGTCTCTGCACTAGAAAACCTCAAGAGAATTCCAGGACTTCAGAACTTACTGGATGGCAGCAAAAGTAACCAGCAATACGTAGTATGCAAAAAATCTGTATTGAAAATATACAAGATATTTACTACAATAAAAACATCTTTATAAAAATCTATTCTGTAACATCCATTTTTTATTTGGATGGTCCTGCTTTTAGGACAGACCCTGCCTGGGCCTTTTTTTATTGCCTTACAGTATCGCATATCGCCTATTTGGTATTAAATGCAAAATTGTATTCCCCCTATTACAGATTTTAGTTTCTGGCAGTTACACTGTCGTATTTCTTCACAGAATAAACAAAGAAGTTGTGACTTGTGTTTGTAAAGAGATGTATTTATATTTTATAGGTCAGCTAGAAGTTCAGAATAATATCCCTCAAATTTCATAAGCAATGTAAGCAAGAAAATGAATTCTGTTAATTAGACATTAAATGTATCTGCATGATTGAAGAATAGGGAAATGAAGAAAAGAGACTTCTATGCTCCAGAAAATGCAATGTAACTGGAAACGTCATGTCAGGATTATTAGGAAATAATGGAAGTGCCGATAAAAACATTCATAGGCCACAGTACCATTATTGCTAAACTTTAAAATTGAATGTCAAAAGGTCAATCTTTCGTATAATTTTCCCAGCGTTATTGCTTAAATCACATTTTCTCACCTGACTGAAAGTAGTGCCAGAGTCCATTCCTGCGAGCTGATTGCTAAAAACCCATTTTGGGACTCACGCAGAGTACGTAGGTCTGCTGTTTGCAAAATGTGTCAGATCACTCCATAAAAAGAAACAGACTGAAGAGTTCTGGTAACTGCCTGACATGTTAATTTATAAGATTTATGACTTTTATGTAAAGGTAGGATTAGCACAATGTATAAAAATTCCAAATGCTGACAGAACATTTACAAAAGAAAAAACACTAATGTTTTCAATAATTTGGAGAAAAAACTGTAACACTTACCCCACCCTATATATTTTTCCCCCTGAAACGCTCTATATCTTTCATCACAGCACCTTTACAAGCAAAGGTTGCTCTCCTGTCTATTACATAGCTTCATTCTCCAGAGGAAAACTATTCCAGAACTAGGTCTTACAATGCAATGCAAGTTCAAATGAGAAACCAAAAATCATGTTCTGATTTCCCAGCTTTCTGATTACTCATTTGTCTTTAATTAGTGCCTGGGTTTTGAGCAATGATAGCAAGAATTACGAACTATTCTTTTTAAATAAAAGCTCTATAAGAATTCAAAACCTACTAATATGGACTGAGTTGATCTACTAATATGGACTGAGTTGATCTACTAGATATGAACACATTACAGGTCTAAGTAAACAGAGATTCCAAATATAATATGCCCCATTCTTTTATTTGCTCCCACTGTTTTAAGAAGATACAGGCTCAGCTTCTCAGAGGCAGGCCAAACAAAGCCTTGCAGCATTCATAGGCTTAAAGAATATAGTTGCAGCTGTAGGTGAAGGCAGATAATCTGATTCTACATTTCTTATTATGACCAATACCCCAAAGACTGATGAAAGGAAATCATACCATGCCTTCACCCAAAACTAGGACTAACAGAAATCCACAGCATCTTCTGGTAGTCATACAAAGGTCATTCTAATGAATTTGCAACTGATCTATACTTTCCATGATTAAATAAAAATTATAAAAGAATCAAATAGATAATGTGAACGAACACTGGACAAAGCAGATATTGAAAATAGTCGTTTGAGTGTGAAACAGACTTAGATCAGAACTAGACATGTTTTCACGTTTATTTCCCATGAATAACAACTCATTTTAGTTTGTTACTGCTGTAAATTCACTAAAGGAAAATGTAATTAAAAATAGTTTTGACTATCAAATTGGTTATGTAACTGTAATGGACCTCAAATCCAGGGCTATTACAATGCTGGCAATCTTCACATAGAAAAAGCATTGATATTTGAAGCACTTCCTCATTTAGACCTGCCCTGAATATTTAACTGATATGGTGGTGAACAGAGAGGTGGCCCCTAATAATCTGTCAGTGTCATGGCATGACACATTAAAAAGAAACACACACAAATAAACAAACAAAACACACAGCTTAAATTGTGGATAGCATAAGTTTAAAAATTATGCAAAAATACTCCCATTTTAGAGAAGTCCATATACATATTTACAGAAACTGCCAAATAAATTGTTTGCTGGCAATGTTTCCCAGGTATCTTCAAAACATGAAGGTACGGGAGTTACTCAACACCCACTAAGTACAGTGGAAAGTAGTTGAATATCCATTAGCAGTTATCTTTGTTCCATTTCACACAGTATGACCAGCATTTTGAATTATATTAGGATGAAAGCAGATGGCTGCAATATCCTTAAAAACACACCTTTGAGATAGGTCAAGACTTTAATTCTTTCTCAAGGTTAGTCCTCACAGACTAGAGCTGAAAACTGAAATTCAACACTTGAGTCACTGTGGCCTATTCCAAGGAAGCACAGACACTTCACCAACAGCTCACATGACAAACACTGAAGAGCAGATAACGTACACAGACACACTGAAAACTGAATCGCTTCAAAATGCTGCAGGGGACCACAGCCTCCCACCACTCTGACCCAATTTCATAACTGATTCACTCTATTCTCAGTTGTTTTCCAGACAGTTGAAAATTTAAGTGGTTCATATACCCCTGTATCAAAATAAGACAAGGATTCTGGACAACAGCATTATTTTAAAGTGTAGACAACTGCCTATAACTCTAGGCTGTTCAGGAAGAACTCCTACAAGTTCATAGATATCACTTGGGATCCAAGACTGACAGTACGCTTGCCTCCATTGATGAAACTCATTGTGCTTCCCACAGCAAGCACAACAAGCAGGAACACGTAAAAAACTGTATTTCTTCCTAAAAGTGTCTAAAAAGCTTTCTTAGAATATGTAATGACTGGAGGCCATTACAATCTCAGAACTTGTTCCATCTCTATAATATTTTTTAAAATTGTCATTTTTTCCCCCGCACATTTTGCAATCACTGTCAGTAAAGCTGTCATGTATGACTGGCAGTATGAAATTTTCAGGTGGAAGAGAACTTTGGGAGGGTTGCCACACAGAAACTGATGAATGAAAACAGCAAATAAGGTTTTCACTGGTCTTCAGATACTACAGTATCAGAGTACTGAAATATCACCTCAGAGCAAAAACAGCACAACTATCATGCATAAAATATTTTTTTCTTTGGAATAACCAATATAGTGCTGAAAGCAATTAGTACTACATCCTTAGTTTGAAACCTTTGCTACTTTCCTTCAAAGCAGCATTCTCAACTACACAAGACTGCAGGTCACCAACATCTTTGTAGAAGAAAGTAACTATACATTACTGTAAACTCTTGTCAATAGAATCATAGAATCACCAGGTTGGAAGAGACTCACTGGATCATCAAGTCCAAGCATTCCCACCAATCTCTAACCCATGCCCCTCAGTACCTCATCCACCCGTGCCTTAAACACCTCCAGGTAAGGCAAGTCAACCACCTCCCTGGGCAGCCTGTTCCAGTGCCTAATGGTCCTTTCTGTGAAAATTTTTTTCCTTATGTTGAGCCTGAACCTCCCCCGGCTGAGTTTGAGGCCATTCTCTCTTGTCCTGTCCCCTGTCACTTGGGAGAAGTGACAGCTCCCTCCTCTCTACAACCTCCCCTCAGGTAGTTATGGAGAGCAATAAGGTCTACCCCCTCAGCCGCCTCTTCTCCAGGCTAAACACCCACAGCTCCCTCAGTCGCTCCTTACAAGGCCTGTTCTCCCTTCTTGCAATATTACTATTCTTAGAGCCAAAATAAAACAGTATTTGATTTCTCTTCTTCACAGCAAGTTAAGACACATATAGAACAGCAACAATATTGAAGACTTGGTACACTAATGCAAACAGATGAAAACACAGAAAATCTCATCTGCCATCCAGATAGCCAAGATGAGAAAGATCCTTTCATTTTCTAATGTGTGTTCTAATGTGATGAAGTGCATAAACTATGCAGATATTAGAATACTTGTGCATTAGGCACATGTGGAAAAGTCTGGCTGAGCAAGATACCTAGACACTTGTAGGATCTCAAAAAAAAAAAGGTCATTTTTTTAATTAGGAAATTTTACAGGAAATAAAATAAAAATGTGGGTTTTTAACTAACTGGAAGTGCATAACATAAAAAAGAAAAACAGAATCTATAATTTAACACTAATATACGCCTGCTGTCCTTATGTTCTACCAGTTCATAAAACTAAGAGCTGTTCTGCATTCAAAATGTGCTAACCAGCAATCCATAAAATTATAATAACTAGATGAAAAACAACCTTAAAACCCAAGTGCCACTCATGCCAGCTGCCCATTCTTTTTCTGAGTATTCTGGCAGAGAGGATGTTATTGCTGCCACAGACCTGTCAAGTCACTTGCTCCCTCACCTCCCAAAAAGTCCAGGATCCCCTTCCCAAACTCCTACTGGAGGCACTGCAATGCATCATGAGATGTCAGGTAGCCAGTCCAAACTGGAGTACAGCACCTTGGGACAGATTGTAGGCTCCTTGGATAAATATCTTAGCTACTCAGAAAATCTCATGTCATCACATCAGCAGTCCAGCTTAAGCTAAGCGCTGGGCAAGGTACCAAGAGTTATGTCACTGGAGCGGAAAACACAGTTTGCAGATCTGGAAAAGCAAAGTGATGGACAAGGCAGTGAAGAAAGAGATTAAATCCCCTGTTACAAAACGTAAGGTTAAAGAGAAGAGGGTGTTTGTGGATAGAAGTACAGTGAAGGAGAGAGGGGAATTCTTCTTATGATAAAGATAAATTTCAGATGGGATTTCCTAAGGGTTATATGAATGCAGACAACAGTCATAAATCTCTACTGCTACACACACTTGCATACAATACTTCTCTCCCCTGGTTTTGGCTCTGCACTGGAAGATTGACAGTTTAGACCAAAGTATGCATATGTGCAATAAGTAAGTGTAGGCACCCAGAAAGATGCTTAGTGAACTTCAACTTAAAAGGGAAAAGTAGATAATATAACATAAGTAATATTTCTTAGACAATGTTCGAAGTAACATGTCAGAGGACAGGAAGGTAAATTGAAATCCAGCTAAAACACAGAAAAGTTTCTATTCAGTGACCACTTAAAAGCATATTTTATATTCTTATTTCAGAGAAACTTAATTCTAAACTGTGTGGTTATTATTGAAACTTAGCTAGATTACAGATATAGGCAAGTAAGAGGCATATTAAACTCCTGTACTCACACTTTGGTAACTGGCATACACAAACAATCCCATCATTAAGTCTTAAAAGATACCTATCCAGTGACATTGCTTCCGTGTTCTTTAAACACCATATAACAAACAAAAGTAGCTAATACGTTTAACTCGTATCCAGCATTCCATAATTGTATCTCATGAAACTTGCTTACAATAAACTTGCATATTTATTACAGGAAAAGCACGTTAGTAGGTGTGAATTAAGTCCTGATTTCTTAAATTTTCTTAAGTGAAAGACAAAGTGCAACAATTATCAGAGCTGCAAACAATGAATTGCACTAGGATTCATAAGCTAATGGATGACAAAGGATGACACTAAACCCATAAGGCTCAACACCTTTTTCTTCTTTCCATGAAAGATGCCTTCCACTGTTCTTAACCATTATCCTGCTGCCACAGCCAGAGCATCCAGGTGGTAATTTATTTCTCATTTATACTCTGCACAAGCCACTACAACACAGAATATAACATTTTATTTTCCACGGGGCCTCAACACATTGAACAATCTGGGCTTCAATGAATTAAAAGGCACCCAGGAAGCCAGGCAATCCTGGCGTGGCCTTCATCCCTGTGGCTGGCACATCCCCACCATCCACTGTCTCCAGGAGCATTAACAGCGTGCTCAGCACCAGGAAACATCAGCAGGAAGGAAATGCCACAGGAAAGCCTTCTCCAAATCAGTTCCTCCTGTGAATAATGTTGCCTCACCAGTTAATGACAAATCACCAGATTTAAAGCTGACATCAGGAGGGAATGGAAAAAACCTTGAAAAATAGCATTTAACACGTTCAACTTTCTGCACTTGCAGCCAAGAAAAACTGATTTCACATGCTCACAGAAGAGCTTTGATCAGATATTGGATTCCCAGGTATTTCAGTGCTGTGCTCTACCCCAAGCCTTCTTTTTTATTCCAGCTGATAGGTGTAAAATCATTTTCCAAAGCATCAGTGCCTCTAAATTATCTTACAGGTAACATACTGGGCAAATGTGCCAGAAGGTAGTTACCTACTAATTAGCAATCCAGGTTACTAACACACAGACATGTTGTTCTGTTGTCTGCAGTTCATCTGTGCTGAGAAGTTATTGGCTTGTGAAATAGCAGCACAAAACTATACTGCTGAGCAAAGTCTTCTGATTAATATTATACTTACTCTTACTGTAACTGAGCCTGCTATCTCTTCTGCTACAGTAAGCATACAACATACTAGCAGCCAATTCCAACCCTGTATTTTCTTAATCATCACAGTAATTGAGTTTGATAGTTTTCTCCTATTAGTTTTTAATTGTTGACATGCCAAGTAATGTCATTGCAGTTTTATGCCGCATTCTTTCTACTTAAGACATTATATTAACTCATTAAGCAATGCATAGGAAGCCCAAATGAATATATAAATTTCTTTCAAATACCATAGACAAGATTAATGGAGAGAGTGCTCTAAGACTCTAGAAAGCAATTTGATTAATCCAACACAAACTCCTTAAAATGAGCCACATTAAATGCGCACATTTTGCAGGAAGCAGAGACAAGTCCTTGCTTCACAAATACCATTACTTAAGATCTCAGTTTGTAAAGCACTTGGAGATAGCTGAAACACATGCATTAGATCTTTGCCTAACAGGAGCCTAAATGAACAAAACCAGAATGACAAAAAACTACATAAATAAAAATTTACTTCAGTCTGCAGAAGGTTATAAGGGATATGGTGGTCAGTCTCACAACTTCTAAGCTGTAATGGTCTGGCCACCAGCAGAGACAGCATAATGTGCTTCCCCTGACTTTAAGTGACTTGAATTTCGGGTGGATGAGGTACTGAGGGGCATGGTTGAGAGATTGATAGGAATGGTTGGACTCGACGGGTCTCTTCCAACCTGGTGATTCTATGATTCTATAAACTCTCCCTTCTTGATAACTACCTTTGAACAAATCTCTTGTGTTGTCTGGTTTCTTTCTCTTTCTTGTCTTTAATACTAAAATGACACCATTTACCTTTAAAAATTAAATTCCTCAGAAATTATCCACAGGCAATTAGAGAATTTATTTGCCAGCTAGCAAAGTGAATTCCTCGTGTAACCTTCAATTTCCTCTATGCATGAGATAAACTAGGACTTATTAATATTATGTGTTATGTATACAAGAAGAAAACCTTCACCATTAAAATAACGTAGAATGGAAAACAAGATGAAAAACACAGTGTTATTCCATTTTCCTTTGGAAATATCTACTTGAAACAAAACTACCTTAACCATTTTACTTCAATAATTTAGTTTCCATGAAAATATTTCAACCAATTTGAGACCGTAACATAACATCATTAGCATGTTCTTTCCATATCACAAACCACAGATTTGGGCCTCCTTGCTGACAAAAACACTGCCTAGGACTTTGTAAAAGACATCATGGGAATTACTATTTATCAAGCTAACCAGAAAATAGGTTGTTAATTTTTTCAACCCCTGAAGAAGTGCAATATAAATATTCCACAATATTTCTAACAAGGACTTCAAGAGGCTTTTTATCAACAATTTCCAAAAGGAAACTAAGAAGTCAATGTAATTTAGTCAAAATTAATGAGATGCATGAAGTTTTTCCACCAAAATTACACAGAACTTTGCTGATCAATTGGAAACTTTATATTGTCCCAAGAATTTCTCCAGTGGAAGCCAACATCCACAATTATGGTCTTGTTGTTTGTTTTACATCTATGCTAATCATTTCATTTCTAAAGACAGACGGACTGAAGTTCATGAGCTGAGCCACATCTGAATATAGCTGCACCAAGATATAGCTGTGAAAAGGCAAAACACCCCCCCCCCAAAAAAAAAAAAAAAAATAATCTGCAACATTTTCAGCCTTGTCAAAGCCAGACCTTTACCCTTCCTAGGCTGTTGGACCAACAAAAATTGATGAATACCCTCTGAGGCTGCTGTACCACAACAGTGTCCTGTTCCCACCGTGGTATGGCCAGGATTCAACTACACCTGGATCCATCACAAGTTTTTAGCTTTACTCACACCTTGCTATTCTCTCTGAGGATTCTCTGCATTCACGGCAGGGGAAAAATCTTTAATTAGCTGAATAAGGTGGTTTCTGACTGCTCTGCACTGGTAGAGCTGGGGTGGAACCAGGGAATTAGGGCTAGCTATGTAACAGAGACCTATATATGTACTGAAAACAAATACTTATTTCAGAAGAGAACAAGATAGGACGAGAGAAAATGGCCTCAAGTTGCACCAGGGGAGGATTTGATTTGATATTGAGAAAAATTTCTTTACTGAAAGTATGGTGAAAAATTGGAACAGGCTTCCCAAGGAAATGGTGGAGTCACCATCCCTGGAAGTGTTCAAAAAACCATGTAGATGGGGAGCTTCATGACAAGGTTTAGGAGGCGTGTTGGTGTTGTGCTGATTGTCAGATCTGATGATCTTAGAAGTCTTTTCTAACCTTAATGACTCTGTAATTCTATAAAATCTGAAAAAAAAAAAAGTGAAATATTCTTCTCTGACTTCTCTCCAGAGATTTGTCACAAGCACTTATGTGGAGGAGAAGAATGATTACTTAAGAAGCATCAGAGACTGCTGGTAATTGCCTGTTCTTAAGTGCTGGAGCCTCTCAGAAAGGGTTAAAAACATTTCACATATGTTTGCATTATGCTTGTTCATTCATGCAAATTAAATAGTCATTAGTTGCATTCTTCTCTATTGCCATAAAGAATCCATTGCTTGCCTTGCTATCGTTGTAACGCATTAGCAGTTTCCACCAAGAAACCCACAGTTGGATCAGTTTTTCAGTATGAAACACAAAAGGTTACAGACCACCACCAGAAGTTTTTCAAACAGCTTTTTTCCAAAAACACAAATAATTGCACTATGACATAACATTTCTTTAATCAGATGGTAGCCATTTATAAAGACCTCGTGCTTGTTAACACTTCAGATATATAGCCACGTAAGGTTTATACATGCTTTTCCTGCAATTCTTCCATGACTTAAATGTAGAAAAGAATGAAAAAGGAGATACGGAGAGAAACAAAAGTGTAGGCTATAAAATTGTAACAGTAGGTTGGATGTATATCCCCATCAATTTACACGAAACGGTGAGACTGTCAAAGGGGAAAACTTCATATCAAAGGTCACACTTAATGTCTGTTCCTAGGTTTTTTTTCCTCATGCTTTCAATAAATTGCTTAGCTTTAGAGAAAAAAAAA
This sequence comes from Piaya cayana, assembly GCA_013389865.1. Classification (NCBI taxonomy): domain Eukaryota; kingdom Metazoa; phylum Chordata; class Aves; order Cuculiformes; family Coccyzidae; genus Piaya; species Piaya cayana. Next base: position 47,512 of record WAAB01024412.1, read on the forward strand.
AGTGGCTGTGTTAATGTAACAGCCATATGTTATACTGTTAAAGAGGTTAGCCCAGCTTTCACAGATTCTCAAGTTCAGCTACAGCTTGCTTGCATCTGGTCTTTGTCTAGATTTATTAATAGCATGGCAAGAAATCTAAATTATGCAGCAATGTCACAGAGATCATGCTGCATACATTCACTCTAAAAGTACAATATTCAGTTGAAACATTTAAAATAAAACTGGACAACACACCAGAAAATACACTTGAGAACAATCCTGCTTTGAAAGGCTGATGAAGTAGATGATCTAACCAGTATTTTCCAGTTGTATTTTCCACAATCCATTTCATTTCTGTTATCTCATTGTTCCAGTTCAGTATCCAGGCACTACTCAGAGATGATCTTTTAGACTCAACAGCCCAGAGGTTTGACGTGCTGCCTTCCAGTGGGTTCAAAAAGCCACTTGGGAAACGTATAGCATCCCCATCTACCCTTCCCACCCCCTGCACCTGCAGGGCTCGAGCAGTGCTGAGCTGCAGGAGCATTCTTCTGTCCAAGCACAACACAGCCCACATACAGGTGCTGCTGAGATACAGAGATTTCAAACCCCTTTGCTCCAGAGCTTATAAGCACAGAAGGTGAAGTTTCCCATCCATTAGAATATTTTCTGCAGTAACAGATGAATGAAGGCTGGCAGCACAGTCCGTGATATGTAACATGACTGCAGGGATGTCTCAGCCCCCATGGCTCGATGGCTCTCACGCTCCCTCCACACACAGATTCCTAATCTAGGAGACACTGTCTCCTTGTTCCTCCAAAGATTAGCTGGTCTGTGAGGGAAACCACAGTCTAAAACGTCCTTGGTGGACCACAACAGAAACCCTGTGTAGCCAGCAGGCTACCCTTTGGGACCCCATCCCACATCCAAAGCTCCATTTCATACACAGAGGGACTAACCGCTATATTCCCACAGTTTCATAGAATCACCAGGGTGGAAGAGACTCACTGGATCAAGTCCAACCATTCCTATCAAACACTAAACCATGCCCCTCAGCGCCTCGTCCACCCGTGCCTTAAACACCTCCAAGGAAGGTGAATCAACCACCTCCCTGGGCAGCCTGTTCCAGTGCCCAGTGACCCTTTCAGTGAAAAATTTTTTCCTAACATCTAGAGTAAACATCCCCTGGTGGAGCTAGAGGCCATTCCCTCTTGTCCTGTCCCATCACTGCTGACAAGAAGCCTAAGGCACTCTGTGACCTCATGCTTCCTACCCACTCTGGTAATCAAAAGCCTGGCTCTAGCTCTGGCTTAAAGCATCTCAACTGTGCTTAGAAAAAGGCAAATTTAGGTTGTTTGGTGGTAGGTGGTACCATAACAGACCTGATGATCAAGAGACTGGATTTATTTTGGCTTATTTAAAACACCCAGCCTGAACCCAGGGTTACAAACACAAAAATAAAGAGGATGGAAAGTAAGTCTGTATTTAGGAATGTGCTTGGATTTGCATTTTACTGGCAGCAAAGACATTCTTCACTGCTCCTAGCAATAGTAACTAACAGACACGTGAATCAAAAGCTTCATCACAGCTTTGCGTTACATCAACTTAGCAGCATCAAGTCAGTTATAGAAAGGCAGAGGCCTGGCACCAATGTTAAGAAGAAAACAAAACTAGCATAAGCAGCCCATTTCCAAACTAGTAAGAAGCAGAGGTGGCTTATATTTAAAGGTTCATACTTCTCTTTTTATCATGTTTAGTGCTTCAGCCAAGATGACAGGAAAGAACTTAAAACACAAGTGAAGGGGGAAAGGTAAGAGTTTTCACAATCAGGAATCTAGGTGCTACAGTTATGTGAGTGCCACCAGAACAAAAGGCAGACATAGCCAGGCATAAAACAGCAGGGAAAAAAATTGCCTGGCAGAGGGATCCAGCAGCCAATAGATAATCATTCCAGACCTAGTATTATTATCAAGAGTATGCATGGTGATTTGTACTGCAGCATTTTACCTCCAACATCTTTTCTGTACCTGGATGAGAACAATAATAATGTTGCCACAGTGATTTCCACAATCATACATACAAACTTCTCATAAGGGGGAAGAAAAAAAAAAAATCTCTTAAGCTCTCCTAGGTTATTTGTTACTGTGCCATCTACATGAAAAAGCAGCTCAGACAGTGTCAGATATTATATTACTGTTTTTCTCCAGGTGCATTATACTCAGCTTTTGTGTATAGGTAAAAATCAAGATTAAACAACGTGGATTTCACATTACTTGAATTCAAGATGAGAGAAAAAGCCAGCATTTTCCAAAGTTCAGTGGGGCGCAGGGGAACACTTCTATGGGAAGTAGCACAGCCCTTCTTCCAACTACAAGGCAGGGACGCACACACTGTGGTGTGACAGAGCAGTGGTGCAGGGCCAAACAGCAGAGAAAATGAAGCACCAAACCCCACCTGACTTGGCATGCAATCTGGCTTTCTTCTGCCTAGAACAGTTTCACGCCAATATCCTGCGTTCATCCTGATGTATTTACTGTACATCTCATTTTCAAAAACGTTTCAGTTGGAAACTATCATGGAAATCATCAAAAGTCAGTTAAGTGCTCCTCTCCGATTTTCCCCTCTAATTCCCAATGGTTAATAGTTCCCCTATTTTCATTCTAGATGACTGCTTCAGACTTGATGGAACTGCAATAGGTACAAATCTAACAAATTCATACTCAATACGAGTTGTGAGTCAAGAGAATTAGTCTGCTAGAACCACATCAAAGTTGTTCTTCAGTTCAGATACCAGGTACACAAAACAATAGGGATTATCAGCTGACAATCCAAATTCACAGAAAGGTGAACAGTTTGGCTGACTTAACTGGAGACAAAATTATTCCAGAACCACACAGAATCTTCTCTGTTTACAGAGCTCCATGTTCTAGCATTTGATTTCCCAGTCACAAAGGCAAACTGTGGTTGCATGTCTTCCTTCAAATGCAGAGACCATTAAAATAAGTAACTTCAGGAAAAATAAAAGCAGATCTTAACTAAATATAAAAGAAAGGTGGTTTCTTCCCCTATCCCCTTCCTCCACTACCCCTCAGACAGACTTCAGACTTTATTAATGTCAGCAAGTTAAACAAAAATGCAATCCTGGAAGTATTTTTATTACAGAATTTCAAAGTGAAGCATGCAAGAAAAAAGTTGATGATTCAGCTTAACATAAAAACAAAGACAGTGTCTTGATACAAAGCTAATGTGGAAAAAGCAGCAGTGGCTTCTTAACCTTACACGCCTTGCTCAGAAAAGAGAAGGTGGCAAGCTACAGGAGAGTAATCACAACAAAATCATCTCCACAACTGAAGACACTTTACCTACTCCTTTGTTTTATAAACAGGAGACAAATGTATCCCTACTTCAAGTTTCATAATCTCCTAAAAGAGGAAAAAGCTTGACATTTCAGAAATTTCAGCTGTATTAAGCCTAGGATTCCTGAAATGTAAATGTTTCAGCACACGGGCAATGGGCACTATATTGGGAGCCTCTAACAGCAGTAAGAAAGAAATTACAGGAGAGGACACAAGCACATAGCATTTGCCAACAGTATGTTACTGTGTGGCTGTCTGATAGTTGGTGAGCTATGGCACCACAGAAATTTTGTATAAGAAGCCCTAATTTAGTTTTAACAATAATATTCTCTCAACTTCCCAATAAAAAAGAGCAAAGACCTAAATAAAATAAATAGATGCATAATTAAATCCACCTCCACTGACAATAAATTCCTTATGCATATAGTTAATGAAATCTGCTGCAAGACTATAGAAGAAAAATCAGTGACTACCCACAGATGCAACAAGTGTATTCACGCATATCCTGTCAGCTCCCTTTACCCGTAGGCTTTCTATATACAGAACAACAACAAAAAACAGGCGTATCTCCAACACCTTCAATTTGTCTGTGAATGCTCATTGATTTTCTTGCTTTAATGAAAAAACAAGTTCTTTGGGTCTAAGACAACCTCTAACTGACATTCTCAAATCCTTCCCAAATGGATGATATGAACTTACCCACAAACCAGAATCTTCGATTCACCATTACTGACTAGTGGTCATCTCATTCCATAGTATCATTTCCAAAGAGTCATCCTTGATGGTAATGAGATGTCTGAGCTCTCATAAAATGAAGATGAAAACAATCAACTACTTTAAAGTATTAAGTAAACCTAATAAACTTCTCAAAACAATATAGTAGCCATGTACAGGTTTACAGGAATTCCCTCACTTCAGCACTGGACATTTAACAAGTGTAATTTAAATTTGGTATTCACCATCTCAGCATGGGACCAGGCTTACAGCCCCAATTCCTAGAAACCATTAAATCTACAGAATTCAGGAATTCATTTTAAATTATATAACCTTATAAATATTATTGGAAAACAGCTGTTAACTACCACTGATCCACTCTCCAGCAACAACAACAACAAAATAGTCAGGAATTAGATGAGAGCACCACATAGTAGCTACTTATTTTCTTCCTTCATCTCACACAGTTAAAGACTGATCTCTTGCAGTTCTTTTTTCTCTCCTTTCTTCTTTACCAAGAGACAATTTTCTCTGTTATGGAGCTTTCCAAAGGTGCTTTCCAGCATGACTTCCCACATTATTCCCATATCCTATTTCAATAGCAAACTAATACACATGGAATAGGATACTTGCACACCACAGCGCATTCACACATTCATAGTAATTGCTAGGCAGATTTGTCTATTCTGGTTCCCTCTGACGTTTAATAACATCCTGTCTTTCCCAAGACTTATACAGGTAGGAAATAGGAACAATCCTTTTCTGTCATCCTAGACTTTTGGCATGCTAGTTCCTTGCCCTTAATTAAACATCAAAACTTTATTATGCCTATTTTATATGCCTTGGCTGCCATATCAAGTGAAACTTGTCTTTCTCTGAAAAGAAAGCAGCGCTTAAGCCCTCTAGAGAAGGCTTACCTGCTAACTAAGCAGGAGACTGACACCATACACCTCTGCTGGCAGATTGGACCCCTCGGCTACTGAACTGCTTTCTCCCTTATTTAAAAGAACAGCCCTATCTCATCATTGCTTTGTAAATTAAATAATTGCCAGACCTAAGGAAGTCACTTTACGACAAAGCCTGAGGATATGGAAGCACACAACTTATAAGGTCAAAGTGAATGGAGACACAGATGAAAAAGGAGCCCAGAATAAAAAAAAAAATTTAAAAAAATCACAGGATATATTTGTATTATTCTCTTACTTCGTTCACAATCAGCAAATACCTGAAGCAAATAGTCAGCCATGTTAACTTCCCTCCGTTAGTGTCGACCCAGACTAAATCTCAGGGCTCTGCTAAACTTGGACCTTATTCCCAGTAAGTTTGGGTCATAGAAACATAGAATCACAAGGTCAGAAAAGACATCCTGGATCACCGAGTCCAACAGTTCCTTCTTGCCACTAAACCATGTCCCTGAGCACTTCACCTACCCATCTTTTAAACACCTCCAGGGATGGGGACTCAATGACCTCCCTGGGCAGCCTGTTCCAGTGCCCAATGACCCTTTCTGATATATCTAGTCTGAACCTCCCCCGGCGGAGCTTGAGGCCATTCCCTCTTGTCCTGTCCCCTGTCACTTGGGAGAAGAGGCCATTATCCTCCTCTCCACAACCTCCTTTCAGGTAGTTGTAGAGAGCAATGAGGTCTCCTCTCAGCCTCCTCTTCTCCAGGCTAAACAACCCCAGCTCTCTCAGTCGCTCCTCATAAGGCCTGTTCTCGAGCCCCTTCACCAGCTTCGTTGCTCTTCTCTGGACTCACTCCAGAGCCTCAACATCCTTCTTGTGCTGAGGGGCCCAGAACTGAACACAGGATTCAAGGAGCAGTCTCACCAGTGCTGAGTACAGAGGGAGAATAACCTGGTCACACCATTTCTGATACAAGCCAAGATGTCATTGGCCTTCTTGGCCACCTGGGCCACTGCTGGTTCACGTTCAGTCGGCTGTAGACCAACACCCCCAGGCCCTTCTCCTCCAGACAGCTCTCTAGACAGACTTCTCCTAGTCTGTAGCTCTGCATAGGGTTGTTGTGCCCCAAGTGCAGGACCCGGCATTTAGCCTTTTTAAACCTCATGACGTTAGACTCAGCCCAGTGGTCCAGCCTGTTCAGATCCCTTTGCAGAGCCTCCCTACCCTCCAGCAGATCGACACTTCCACCCAGCTTAACGTCATCCACTAACCTGCTAAGGGTGCACTCGATGCCTTCATCCAGGTCATTGATGAAGACATTGAACACGGCTGGACCCAGCACTGAGCCCTGGGGAACCCCGCTTGTCACTGGTCTCCAGCTGGATTTAACTCCATTTACCACCACCCTCTGGGTCCGGCTATCCAACCAGTTTTCCACCCAGGAGAATGTGCGCCTGTCCAGGCCAGAGGCTGACAGTTTCCTAAACAAAATGCTGTGAAAAACTGTGTCAAAGGCTTTACTGAAGTCCAGGAAGACCACATCCACAGCCTTTCCCTCATCCAGCAGCTGAGTCACTTTGTCATAGAAGGCGATCAGGTTAGTTTGGCAGGACCTGCCTTTCATGAACTCGTGTAGACTGGGCCTGATCATCCAGTTCTCTTGCATGTACTCTATCATCTCCCTCTTTTCCCATAGAAAATTTGATAAAAATAAGTTATTCCTTTTGGAGCAAATATTTATGAGAAACACTCTTTAACATCATAAAAAATACCTATGCCCTGAAATATTTGTGTATGGTTTTTTTCCCACCACTCACATTTTTCACTTTTTAAAAATCTGCAGTAACAGTTTTCATGTCAGTATAGACCTCAAGGTTTCAACTGCAGCTACATAGAACCTGAGGAAGAAAAGCAAGATGTCAGGGCACCCATCTGGTGGTATGTCTGAACCTGGGAGTACCGTGAGTCATGGTTAAATTAAGTAGGTCTGCCCAAGGCCAAGTAACTCATACTTATGTTGTTCTCCTCATATTAATGCCATTCTATAAATCCCATTGGTGAAGTACAAGGAATTTAACAGAGAAATCAGGACACCTTTTCTGGTTTGATTTTGAAGTGTTTGGACAGTCTGTATAAAGTTTGTTCTTGTTCAATTGGTTTATTTTCTCTGCTTAGAAAGCATTATTTTAGTTCTGCAACAATTCTCAGGCTTTTGAAGCAGAGGGCAATGTAAATAGTTTGAAATATTCAAGTCCTACGGGCATCATATTTGCATATCTGCAGCCAAATAATTAGCCACCTCTCATGTATTAAACACTCCATTGAGATCAGCAGAGTTATGCTCAACTTACATCAGTATAACTTTATAGATAAAGTACAGTGAACATCCCCCTCTTCAGGAAAAAGTCATTTTACTGAGATTTCTCTTAAAAGTACTTATAAAAACCCTTCCCATCTCAGTAAAAAGCTCTCCTGGCAGTCTCTTGAGTCACAAGCATTAAAAAGAAGAAAACAATTAAGAATATTAGATGTTTTCTAGTATTAAAATACTTTACTGGTGGGAATTTCAGAAGCCTGATGTCAGTTTACCTTACGTGTTTATGCTACTATTTCGTCTCTGGGATAGTTTATTATTGAGGATAAATGTTTGCAGGACAGAGCTTTTTCCAAAGTAACAAATGACAGTTCTTTGGGTTGTTTACACTAGAAGGTCGAGACCGACCCTCTGTTTGGAAAAAGAGACATACTAACGATGACTATATTCCTGAAGTACCTAAATTTTTGGCAGCCATATTTTGGGAGGTAATCCCCAGAAAACATCATATTCAGTAATCCACATACCTCCTCCACCCAATACACTGAAAAAACATCCTTTTGAACAAAAAAAGCCCAATGAGTCAATGGTGATACATACATAAACACAGCAAAAGACAGAAATGAATCTACAGAAAGAATAGGCATGCCAATAACATTAGCAGAGAGCTATGTTTAAAAAAATCCACAAACACTGAAGACTTCGTCTTGTCCTATGACTTCAGTGGTTTAGTCCAGTCTAGACAATCTCACGCAACTCAAACTAAGCACACACAGCCTAGACTAAAACTAGTAGTTTTGACAGAAAAATCTGTGGTGATTATAAATTTTCCAATTTGAATTTATCAATAACACTACTTGTTTTCTTACACACACCAAAAAAAAATGTTTTTAACTTCAGTACCAAGACCTCATGTTTGCTTTCAGCCATGGCTTGCCTTCACAAGCAAATAAATTCTTCCAGTTCAGTCATTGAAACCTGGTTTTCCATTTTTCCTGACACTCTTTTTGTCTTTTGCTGCATGCTTATAAATTCATAGATACACGCAACTAGAATTCTTTGAGTTCTTTCACTATGCAAAATCATGTATGTCTGGACATACATATTTGTGGGGTTAAAATTATACTGCATTTCTACTGAAAATACTGTGCTTCATAACTTAGGGTATTGTTTACTCTTTCCATAATCTCATCACAAAAATGAAATTGTCTCTGCATCCATGATATGCAGCCTGTATTGTATGGTTTCTAAAGAGATTAGCTGTCAAGACCACATAGGTCTTCCTACATGGTATTTTGTTCTTTCTTCACATTTTAAGGCCCTCGAAGCTTTAAAAAAAAAAAAAAAAAAGCATGCCCCATAAGCATTTTGCCTCCATCTCAATTATGACAGCTTTTAAAGAACTCTTTGATAGCTGCTGTCCTCTCATTCAAGTACAATGATTTTCTTGCTTCAGAGACAATATTCCACATATGCATTTTTAATCATAAGCTGGACAATCTCTATTCCATTGGCTCTTCATACGAACTCTATTTAATCCACTTGATACCACTTTACTTACGTGGCCAAACAGCATATTGCAACTGATTGAATTTTCCTTCTCAAGAGGCTAGCTTCTGGTCATTGTTTCCCATGCAGACAGGCACAGGATTTAAGAACTTCCTGGGTCTTCTTATACATCAGGCAATAGTTTTATAGCACTTCATTAATAAATTGACCCAGCACCCAAGATGTAGCTTTTCTAAGCTCATTAATCACTTTATTATCTTCTTGTGTAGTCTTGACCTACTGTTTCCAGTACCTTTATTGAAATGTTCCTTCACCAGTCCCAATAGAATCATAAAATCATTAAGGTTAGAAAAGACCTCTAAGATCATTCAGTGCAACTGTCAGCCCAGAACCACCATACCCACTAAACTACGTCATGAAGTGCCACATCTATGCTTTTTTTTTTTTTAAACACCTCCAGTGATGGAGACTCCACTTGTTCCAATGCTTCACCACTTTTTTTGGTAAAGAAATTTTTCCTAATAGCCAATCTAAATCATTTCCTCTCATCCTACCTCTTGGTACTGGGGACAAGAGACCAAACTGCACCTTGCTACAACTTCCTCTCCAGTAGCTCTATAGAGTGATAAGGTCTCCCCTCAGCCTCCTCCTCTCTTAATTGTGGTGCTCTCCTCCAGACTACTTGCTGCTTTTGCATCCTTAAGTTCTTCAGTCACTTGAGAAGTCTTTACGAGATCTTTATTTTGCTTACAGCAATTACTAATCTGCTTCAGTGAATTCTTCGACCAAAATCAAACTGAACCATCTACTAACGACTTGGACCCAAGATTCCATGATCAGCTTTTCCATGCTGAGCTCTCTGCTTAAAATACTCAGCTATAACTTCTGAATCAGTGACTACCTATTGAAGGAATGTTTAAAACTTAGCTTTGAAATTAAAACTGTTAGATTTTGTAGAGACGCAGAAACTCAGGGGACAGTAATGCCTCATGATTAAATGCAATTATGAAACATGCTTTTTTCTCCTCAAAATTCTTTCTCTACTGCTTAGTAGGCATCCAGAGGTCAGGCTGAAAATGCTGATGTTTCAAGGCCAGAATACTTTTCATTTCACCCACCAGAAGAGCAGAAATTGAAAAGCTATATGAGACTTATGTTTTTCCATGTTTAAATGCTGCAGCATGTTTCTCAAAATATTTAAACAAGTAAGGACATAAATCTCAGAAGTGGAAAGCTCATAAATATACACATATGCATTTTGCTCATCTCCAAATGTGGTGGTAGTTTAGTTATACCCTAATTTATGCAGTGGGACAAAGATCAGGAAAGATCATCAGCGAAAACTATTTGGCTGTCTGTTAACTTCCTTTACTCCTGATTGTTTAACATTTATTTTTAAAATTATAACAAATGGTTCTTTTCTGTATGGTAGGAAAGTAGGATGACAGATTGTGGGAAGGAAAGTGTGAGCTGTACGGAACGAGAGCAAGAGAAAGAAAAGGATGACTAATCCAACAAACCTCTTAGTAGCAAGTGGTGAGCAGAGAATGAAAAATGTCCTTTTCTAGCCCGCCCCACCACGTCACAGTAGTGAAGTCCTGTGCAGAACTTAATTCCAATGAGCTCACTTCTTGCAAGGATGAGCGTCTCTATCACTTCCATCATCACGCATAACAGTTGCTACCTACCAAGCCTAATACAGTTAAACAAGATCATGCTTATTTAGCAAACAAAATCACAATACTTTCTTCCACTGCAACTATAATTAAATAGACTTTAAATGCATTTTTTCCGCTTTTGAAGCTCCTGACTTCTTGCCCGAAATTATTGCTCAGTTCTTAAAAATTACTAACATGGTTTCTAGATTAGATACCCAGTACCTATCCATGCTAAGCCAAATCCTGTCCTGATTTAAACCCCTCTAAATGAAAACAATACACTGAGTCCCTTCAAAATTTCTCCAAGACATACCTTTCTATATGGGTAGTGGCCCTTGCCCCCAAACCCAAAGTATACTCTACTGCAACTGGGAAAATGATCGCCTGGCATGTCCTCAGAATAAACTATACCATTTTCTGGTTTTGTCCCATTAGCCTATTTCCTTCAGAGAATATTTGCTCCCACTCATCGAACAGCACCATCTGATACCACATTTTCTGTTTTACTGTTCTGCAACTTTCATTTGATCTGAAAAGAGATGAGGTGAAACGCTTGCTACTAGAAGATTTCACTTAGAGTAAAATCATATGTTTCCCCTCATTGCTCATATTCATGTATGGCGCATTGAGTCCCATAAGTCTTCATTATTCCGACATTTAATCATATGGAAAATGTGGTAATTTAATTAAAATAAGCAACATAGGTTAGATATCCCAAGGGATACAGAGTGAGGAAAAATGATCTAATTCATTGAGTTTCCATTTTGAAAATGTATTAATATTAGACCACAAGACCACAGAATAAAAGAGAGAAAAAAAATGCTGCTCATTTGCAAAGCAGTAATCCGACGCTGAGACAATTTCAATTTAGGAAGCCAAAACTTACACAGCTCTGTCTCGTGTCTGCAGCGAGTGTTTGTCAGAACAGAAAGCAACCAGCAATGACTTGCTGTACTGCAGCAAAGCCTGGGTTGTTTTTTACATGAGACAGGGAAGGTATGAAGTGTAACAGTTTTAGACACAACTAGTAAAGATGACTCTTCTCAGATGTTCATGGAAGGCTTTCAGCTTTCCTTGCTGTTAAGTGAGATGTTTAATTCTACCTCTAACTTAGATCATGTACCTGGCACTTGACTTCAAAATGATTTATTATCAACCTTGCATAGGGAGGAGGGGGTGCAGGCAGGCAGATTCAAACACAGATGGTTGCCATTCTCTCTAAAGTCCACGACACACCCACTAAGCCAACCTTTTGTTTTTACACATTATTAAATCGTTGCTATTGTCTGACTGGATAACCTTTTCCTTTCCCTCCCTCTCACAAATTCCTCAAACCGCAACCCTAATTCCAAAATCTTTCTTAATAGATTTTGTCCAAAACACCTTTCAGGAAAACTTCCTTCAGGTCTTAGCAACCAAGATGGCCACAAAGATATATATGAAGTAGGACTATTAGGTTTCTTTCCCAGAATTTTTTTTAATAATAAAAGCAGTAACTATATGCATTGCCAACACCTTCTTACAGCACCTATGTAGCCATTTTCTCTCCTGTAATTCCGCCTTTTCTTTAAATGGGCTTAATACGACATTTTCTCTCTCTCCAAAACTCCTACAGAAATTAGCAAAACTGCAAGCCTGTGCAATACATACAGTGAGTTAACTAGGAGTTACATTTTTCTACACATGATAGAAAAGACTGGAAAGCACAGGCACACTACTCAGCTGGCCTGTATCTGCATAGTTTCAGTGACATACCCGTAGTTTATAAGTAGCATTGTAAAATACATCAACATACTATATACAAAAATACTCAGCTTCCCACACATTTTCTATAAACATTAAACAATATCCTAGTTTTAAATGTCTTTACAATACTTTGCATCCCTTCCTTTCCAGCATGTTCACATTTTCCAATCACTTTAGTTCGTGCAGAACATTTGAAGAAAATTACAAGAAGTTAGTATTAAGAAATAAAGATTTCACAGTAAGTTCTGCATTTTTAAAAAGGATTCTAGTATATTCTTTGCCCCAGTGCTGCTGCTGCTCTTTTTCATAGTTTAAACATCGACAATATTCCCAGCTGTTAACAAGAGATTGCACATCTCAATTTGCTAAGAAAAGATACATAATTCAACTCTACCTTTCAGCATTTGCAAGGAAGATGGAGAGCCAGAGTTCTAGGAGCTAGAGATCCAGGAGACTAGAGTTCTGCAAGGACCCACACAGAAACTCAGAATGTCCTAATAGCCACAAGTGGAAACAGTTTGTTAATCAAACCTACACACCTGAAGCTTGTCAGGTATTTAGGTTTTAAAGAAACCCTTCAGCTTTAATTTAATCAGAATAAGGAAGAATGGGAAATTTTTTAAAATGCTTTTGCACTTCATGCTCTTTTTTAAACAACCTGCATATCCTTTACACGAGCCACACAGCGCTGTGCGTTTAGGATCTTTCACAACACCACAGTCAAGGGAAAACGGCTAACAATGAATATGCACAAGCCATGTTGAACTATGGATAGGTTTGATTCAGCCCAGAGAAAAGGAGGCTAAGGGGAGACCTGGTCACCATCCCCAAAGAAGGTTGCAGTAAGGTAGTTGTCAGCATACTTCTCCCAAAGTAACAAGCGATTAGATGAGAGGAAATGGCCTCGAGTTGCACCAGGAGAGGTTTGGTGTGGGTATCAGGGAAAATTTCTTCACTGAAAGGGTTATCAGGTGCTGGAAAAGGCTGCCCAGGGAAGTGGTGGCATCACCATCCATGGAGGTGTTTGAAAGACTTGTAGATGAGGTGCTCGGGAACATGGATTTATAGTGAACACATATGGTTTGAGTCTATTATCTCAAAGTTCTTTTCTGACCAAATAATTATATGATATCTAGTAAATCTAACACTGAAAAACACTCAACCCCTTTTTTTTTTTTGGTCACTACTTTAAAGAACAAATTAAAAACAAAAAGAGCAGCTTCCATTAGCTTTTATTATTCATCACTGCGTGAAAACCTAAATCAAAATTACACTCAGCACTTGTGTTCCACTGAGAGAGCTTTGTGGAAATATGCTGCTTGCAGAAAAATCCCCAACTCCAGAAGATCTCACATACTACCCTCCACATTTAGCACCTGGAGAACCCAGCTAAAGCTGTGGGATAATAGGCTGCAAGCAGCCTCTTCACAATTATCTATGTTTATTTTTTCAGAGCATTTATCATCAGACATATAACACTAGACAGGTGTGTTTTGCCTACCACTAATCTTCCTTTTAAATTTCACACAGTATGATTTCTTTTCTGGCAAATATTCAGTCCATCAAGACAGCAAACTTCCATCAGCTGGCCACGAGAGTGGAACACCCCTGACCTGGTGGTCATGGCTTAGAGGAGCATTACATAGTATAAGTGACCATGTAACACAGGGTCATGCTTATTTATGCTGAGGGACTGCTGCAGAATTTTGCTGAGATTTAGCTATGTAAGATACCCTTATGTCTATTTAGACTCCTTATTATTTCTGGTTCAGGGTTTTTTTTCCCCTCCAGGTCATCAGACATACTACAGTAGAAAACGCTACTCCATTTATGTACTTTGTTATACTGCAAAATTCCCAACCAACTGATCATCCCCATGGAGCCCTTACTCCTCACTGACAACTCATACAATCAGTTCAGTGTCATTTGCTTTAAAGGTACGCTAAGGTTGCTGTGTATTCATCTGGAACAATCTTTAAGATAACACACACACAGGATAAATTCTCACTTTGTTTCATCAAGAATACAACATGTTTTGCCCAAGGCAAGTTGCTGCTCAGTAATCAGCCAGAGGAATGCTACACATCATAAAAGCTTTAAGTGTTAATTCCTGAAAACTTCTCATACTCAACACTGTAAGAGATGCAGGGAAAGAGGTAAATACTACCAAAAATATCACCACCTCATTAAAAAGGCATCTCATTGCCCAAATGTTATCGAACACTTTTAAGTTCATCTATCAATGCATATTTATTTAACCTGCTAAACTGAAGATGTTGCAATTACTATATTTTTTTTTAAACCCTCTGGTTCCACAAGAAAGCTAAGAATTGTCTGTGGAAGGAAACCATCCAGCTTTATGTATTTTCAGAAAGGTTCTCATTTCATTAATTGCTCATGCTCCAGTGAGCTTTATGCATGAAGTTGAAGACACAAGTGAGAAGGCAGCACTTAAGTGAATCCCTGTAACAAAACAATAATATGATGATGCACTATTTAACTATACTGTAAAACAATAGCAGAATTCTATTCATACCATGGTTACTGTAAAATTTGCATTTCTGATACACCTTTCATCATTCTTAAACAATACTTCAGCAGTAAAATCTGTGTTACACTCAACTGCAGTTACCACATAACTGGGTAGGGAAAATCATTTCAGAGTGTGGCCCACAGTAATTCACAGGCCAAGCTCAAAATATTTCAACTGGAGCAGGTAATAAAAGTTTAAATTCTTCAAGTGTGGGGGAAAGGGATTTTCTTAGCATTTGAGAGGAATTATGATACCGGTTAGTCAGGATTTTTAACGTGTAATTTTTAAGTAAGCAGATTATACTCTCACACATTTCACACAATATCACAACCTGTTTTACTCAAGCATGTGGGAGGCAGAAGAGAAATTTTCCTTTCTCCAGAACTGGCAGAATCAAAGCTGCCAGAAGTATGGCCTCTTTTTCTCAGCTGACAAAAAACCCAGAGCAAATAAACAAGAAAGAGAAGGGTAACATACAGCATAATGCTGGGGCAGAGGCCAATCACAAGGTTATGAAAATACAGAATTTATGATGCAGCACTCAACCACAAAATACTTCATAAAAGCAGAATAGTTTTGAAATAGCTGCATTTTCATGGGAATACATCAAGTGTACAGTAAAATATATGTGTGCGTATATATATGTACTATCACATTATGGCATAAAAACAGCGATAAAAAAAACAAACTAGTAACTAGAAGTTCCCTCCTTCCTTCTCGTCTTCCACACACACTTGTGCAAACATATGATGTTTTCAAAGCTCTGATTCCTTTCCTCTCTGGAAAGACAACATTGTCATGAAGTCCTCTTTCTTCTCTAAGCCTAAGACTAGACTTGCTGCTCTAAGAAATTAATCAACCCTTTACAATGCTCATCCTCACTGCAAGCTTTCATAGAAAAAGTCATCTAGGCATGGGTTAAAATTCCAGCACGGACATAATACTTTTTTAAGGAGGGGGAGAAAGCTAGTTCCTCGCAGATGCTCTAATAAGAAGCATTTCAAAGTTAAGCAGTGGAATTTGTAAGGGATAACTGGGACTCGTATTTTTATCTGTAATTTTGAATATTGACCTAAAGAGATAAGCTTCGAATGCCTGATTGGGAAGATGAGCACACACGTACATGTACGCTTACAGCATACATCACTACCTCTTTTCTTATAGTCACTCACCTTTTCCAGTAGTTTTAGACTACCACTGAGTTTTTCCCATAGTGACTTATGCCTAGAGGTGAATCATAATTCTATGTGAGCAAACTCAGCTGCTACTGAGCTATAACATATTAAATGAAAAGTATAGCTGTTATTAAATAAAAAACATGTATCCTTTAATACAAAAAATTCCAACCTCCTCAGCTGTTTACATATAGCTATAACATGGGTGAAAGACTCTGAAGGTTAAATATAGCGCTAAGTCAATACCCAATGAACTGCACTTTCTTTTCTAGAACTACAGAAACTTAAAAGAAATAAAGATAAAATGACAATGACCTGCGAGGTCCTTTCTGAATACCAACAAACTCTCCCTGTCAGTATTGCTTTAGATAATAAGCCCACACCATCCTGTCAGGAGCAGTCAGGAATAGTTCTCAAAGAAGCAATAACAATATTCGCTAATCTCCAAGATGTTTTTAGCCCTGCTGTGACATCCTCAGGCTAATTTTCTCTGCCCTCCTTGGCCAGCAAAGGGGCTAATATTCTCCAAAAGGCAGAGAGCACACCTAATTCAGGGACTCAAGTGCTACAAGAGGCTGTGGAATAACTTTTCTGAGCAAAGCATTAGACCATGATCTGTTTAGAGGAAAGATTAAAATGCAATCAGACTTAGCTAAATAAGAAATAAGAGACAATAAGTTACCAATGTAATTTATCATACTGTATTACCTAAGTTTACTAAGAAAAAATGTAATGTAACAGCATACAAGAGAAAAAAACGTTGTCCAAAATCAGTGCTGACGTACACCTTTAACTGGCCTGTCGACCACAGGGGATTACATGGGGTGGAGATCAACATAAAAACTGGCTGTCTCTGCCTACATGCTTTTCCATGAGTTGGCTTCATCTCATCTGGAACACATGGGATATGGTCTGGAAAGCAGAGGCAGCTACATTTCACTTGTCAAAGCAAAAGCCATAAAGAGGAATGAATAGCAGTCAAGCACGCAAAGGCTCTAGGTACAAAGTCCCTCATCACCTTTATTTTAGACTAATCCATTGCAGAGCTTTATTGTCTGGACAAAAACTGGAAGAAATCTGCAGTACAAACTAAGTAATTTTAAAGTCTTTTTCATATCAAAATACTTCCACAAAAGTTAATTCTCCCTACAGAAAGCAACAAACAGGCTTCAGAAAGGGTTTGGTGGAAACAATAAGTCATTTGCCTGTCTGCGAATCTCACAATTTTATAAAGAGATTATACAGACTGACTGACATATTCTACTCTTCCTAAGCCCCTGGTATTTAACACATCAAAGTAAAACAGATAGCTTCCTGGTCTTCTCAGGGTATTCAGTCACAGTCCCCATAATCTGGAAAATTATCTCCATATAGCAATAAACTTCTTCAAATAGTATCATAATGAAGTCAAATAGCTCGGGAAAGCAAAATAAATTAGTTTTTATAAAGTCAACTTCAGCTGCCCAAATGATTTCATGCTAACAGTCTGCTCTGCTTCTCCCAAGTACACCTAGATCAGATGATTTTTTCACCAGGACTAATGGACTATTTAGCTATAATCATACGAATTCACCAATGGCAATCATACTTGATGAGGAAGTAGTTTATAAATATGAAAACTTAGGTTTAGCTGAGTTTCAAGAAGTTGTTTTTCATTTATTGAATTTTTCTGTGGCTGAGAAAATGTGATCCAAGAGATAATCAAATAAGAAAAAGAAACCTAGCACAAAGGCAGATTCAAGAGTTACTCTTGTTATTTATGCCTTTGTCCTTGCCTTAAGTATAGTATCACTATGCCAATACCCTGTAATTTCACATAAATATAAAATGGTTTGTGCTGGAAGAGATCTTAAAGATGATCCAGTTCCAATCCCCCTGCCCATGGCAGCGACACCTCCTGCTGGATCAGGTGATTAACGTCTCATCCAACCTGGCCTTGAACATCTCTGGGGGTGAGGCAGCCACAGCTTCCCTGGGCAACCTGCGCCAGTGCCTCACCACCCTCACAATTAAAAAAAAATTCTTCCTAATATCTAAACTAAATCTCCCTTTTTTTCCAGATGAAAATTGTTACCCCTCATCCTATTTGCACTCCCTGATAAATACCCACCTCCTCAGCTTTCCTGTAGCCCCCTTTAAGTACTCCAAGGCTGCTAGAAGGTCTCTCCAGAGCCTTCTCTTCCCCAGGCTAAACAAACCGAGCTCCTTCAACCTGTCCCCATGCAGGAGATACTCAGATCATCTTCTTGGCCTCCTCTGGACTCACTCTAACAAATATATGTCCTTCCTGTACTGTGGACTCCAGAACTGAATGCAGTATTTCAGGTGAGGTCTTATGAGAGCAGAGTAAAGGAACAAGATCTTTTGCAGATTATTTTCATTTTAAAGAAGAATATAGGAGATTCTTTCCCAGTAAGATCTGCTATAAGCTAAATCACAAGTGGTAGTTTTGTCCCTGATTTCCAGCTGGCATTTACCAAGAAAGGCAACAGAGCTTAAAGAAGGAATGAAAAAATCATCTTTTATAAAAACACATCTTGTAAAAGCAAACTTACACTTACTATGTTCAATTCATTCAGATCAGTGAAGTACAGTCAGTAACTTCTTCAGAAAGAAACCCACTGTATTTCACACAGTAACCTACTTAAATTGTGAGGTGTCACTAAGTGTTGCATCCCTCTGTTCAGAAAAGCTAATGACATGCCTGCCTCACAGAAGTCTTCTAAGTACAAAGTGCCAGCACATTTTCCTGAACAGTTTAAACGTTTCTGCTTTCTGGGCTGTATATTATTTGCAAGAGTGAAAATTGTTGATGTTGGACCAACAGAATAAAGTCTGAATAAATTCAGCTGGCCCTGTAAGAGTGTTGTTTTGCAGCTATGTGAGCTAGATTTAAAAATATTCAAAAAAAAAATCAGAAGTGAAAGAAAAGAAGGTAAGGACATCTATCTTGACCTCGTTTCCTTATTCACATTTCATCTGTTGTACTACTCTAATACAGACTTTTCAAGGTAAGAGATACCATATCCTTTATTACAAATGCACAGCATCTGTATTTTACTCTTACTGCAATAACTCTCTTTGGCAGTTCTTATTGAACTGTACCTCTGATAATATCAGGTTGCCTTCCTTGGTTCTTTGTGCTTTAATACTGATTGTGACACCAATTCCTACTGCAAAGTCTACTTGAGCTAGTATGTAGTATCAGAATGCAAATGATTTCATACCTTTACTACTGTTCATCCCAAATCTGTAAAGCAAGGCAAACAGAAGGTAGGTAACTCTCAAAGGCAGAAAAAAGAAACAGGCTTTTCAAAAGATTCTCTTAAAACCTATCCAAGAGACTCTTTAGTGTCCATTATTTGATGCACGTTAAAAATACTCAGAGACATTTATGATGACCAAGCGAAGAAACCAGGTATTCTGAAAAACCCAGACACAGTGCACAGAGAGGTGTCAAGACAGGCTGAGATTTGCCAAAATAGAAGCTTTTTCAAAAAAATCTCAAAAACAAATAGCAAGGTGAGATCATTCCCCAGACACGCATAACCAGATGCTCTGCGCACCTTATTGCTTACAGGACTGAAGGCCCAAAATCACATAAGTAATTTAAGCAGCGATGGAAAAAAAACCTGATTTTTTAAAGCAATTTTGCACTATCTATTGTACAGATGTGTTTATTCTAGTTATTTGCAACATATTTAGTGTGTTTGGGGGTTTTATAAAGAAAAAGAGAGAGGCAATGTGGTTCGGGTAGGTCTGCACACTGCAAGTATTTACCCCCTGCACACATTCTGTTCTTCCATGAGAATAATTTTCCAGTTAGCCCTTGAATACTACATTCCCCCTACTGTTCATTATCTTTCTATAAGGAGTTATGATATTTTGACTCCAAAGTTCTGTAAAATCGATTTGGGCGCCTCCCTAGTGTACGATACAAAGCCCAAAGCGTTTTCATTTTTCAACAAAGGGCAAAAAATGACTACTGCTTGCGAGTAGTTTAACACTTCATTTTATCTTGCACATCTGAAACAGATCACACTTCTGTTTCAGAGGCATAAACACATTTGTGCTGATGCTCTTCTATTAGACAAGGCTGCACCTGGAATACGTTTCACAATCTCCTGTGCTTGGAATACTGCTGTGATCATTAGCAGAAGAATCAAAAAGGTCAGTATGAAATGATAATATACATACGCGCACACCCACATGCATGACCAATGCCAAGTATGAGATACGATTTTATAATAAATTATGGAACAAATTTAATGTATACAAGTAATAGCGATGGTGCTTAGCGTGAAATAAAATATTTTGACTGAAGGAAAAGTTTATGGTTACTCAGATTTTCTTTTGATGTTATATTTAAGTCACTAAATTTAACATTTCCTTTTATCTGATTATTGCAATGGAGATAGAAAGCTATAGTACCTCATACAGTAAATCAAACAGGCCTCCTGAGTTGTTATTTTTATATATGATATAGGGAGAGTTTCACATTTATATTTTGTGGGTCTTGCATCTTTTAAACCTTTCTTACTTTCTGAAGTTGATACCTTTCCAAAAAAGCTATGCACATTAAAAATTATTGTGGATGTAAGTTGAAAAAACTAACAGCAAAAAAATGTGGTGTTTTGCCCCTAACACCTAAACCCATACTCTATAAGAAGGTTTCATTCTATCAAGTCTGTCCACACAGACTCTGAAGAAAACAGCAGTAAATTATCCCCTTATACTTATTCTGTTGTGAATGAGGAGTCGTTATATCTGTCTGGCTCATAGTTGCAGCAATTGTCAAAATTAGGATACTCTAATGAAGCCTGTCATTAGCATGCTGAGCCACTTCAGTAGCTTAGCACTTCTTTTTGTTTTCATTTTGGTTTTTTTGGCATGTAATTTGCATTTCTGAAAACCTCTGGGAGCGAAGCCTGCTGGGCTAGGGAGTCTCTGCTCAGCTCTTGGTGCAGGGGTATACTGCAGCTCACACTGTCAACTTGCAGATTAGCTACTCCAAGCATTTGTATTATTCACATTTATGAGGAGTGATACAAGCAAGAAGTTATTTTTGTATTTACTAATCAAGAAAAGAGCTTTTCAAGACCAGTTTAGCAATGTATGGAGGAGCGTAATTCTCACTGACCAAAGACCTTCATTCTGAATTCCTAGAGAATGTTCACCTTTTCTTGATTCATCCTAAATAACTCTTGGGACTGATTTCATATCTTGAATGTGACCATTTCAGCGGTGTCAGACTAGTGCAATAGAAGGAAAAAATGTCAAAGCCTCTTATTTTACATTAAGTTATAATATTCCAAAGGCTGTTTAAAAGTGTTTCTTCAGAGTAGCAAAAGCACATCTGGTCATCCTTTTTTGTTCGACTTTGGGATTTCTGCATATAATGTGCTGCCTTCCACCTCACACACATACTTGACCTTAGCACACAGTGATGTCTCTGGACAAATTAATGCAAAGGACGTGACCTTTCCATTCAGACCAAACAAATACTAAGATTCAGATGATCTAAAAGACTTGAATCTTTATCTTGTGAATTGTGTGTGGGCAAATTTGTCCTCTCCTGGGTAAAGACAGCATTATACTTCAGCTTTGGCTTTACTTTATGCCTCGGCATTATCATGCGTGTCCTACACCTTAGTATCTCTCTCTCCAATAAGATAAAAAGAGACAAGCTATTTATTTTTAAAAGTACCGTCATCCTACAGAAGAGCACAGAAGCCCAACTTGGAGCTTTTTGGCATTTTGAAGTAGAAAGATGTCCTTTAAACAGAAGTAGGCAACCAATCTGTTCTGAACAGATCTAAAAAAAATATACAATGTTTAATGCATGGCTTACTGCAGAGTACTATCTAATCTTTTACCTCTCTGGTTGTTAACATCTACTCTGCACTGCTACGGAAGGGAAGAAAATTTGGGGGAACAACAAGACCAGACAAGGACACTGGTATTTTAAGATGCAATCACTTTTCTTCCAAAACCCTTTGAATGACAGCTTTGAGTTCACATGGATTTACATAATCAAAAATGTATCTGAGTTTTAGTCCTGTTAATCTAAGTAGAAAGAATGTCCAAATATATCCTGGGAACTGTCAGCCGGGCTTGTTTAACTTGTATTTTATTAAAGATGTTGAACAGACTGAACTGACACTTGAAGGACACTGTGCTCTCAATTCTGGATTTGAAATCCAAGAAGAACAAGCTAAGAATATTTTAAGCAAATATGTTTATGAACTAGTTGAAAATACAGGCTAAAGATATGCCTGTGAGACAGCAGATAGAATCCGGCACATGGTGACTATTTGAGGATTAGTATAGATGATGGATAGAAGATGGCATACACAGTAATTAAAGTAACTTTCATTTAAAACAGATGTCTGGAAAGTCTCTCCCTAACCTTTTGTTTTTAAAAAAATGTATCATGAGAGCAACCAGCACACCACTCAGGTAAAAACAACAGGACCATTCAAAACAAACAATAAAAAGAGATGAAACAGAGTATGAAAATTAATGGTTTTTACTGGGAGACATCTGTGTTTTCCAAGTGAAGGCACATATAAACCCACACCTATACACACAGACACAAACCTTGTGTGTTAGACTGAAAGCTGTTCAAAACAACCACAGAAAGAAAAGCAACATTGAAATTAGCAAAACAATAGCACACCACAAATAAAATAAATGCAGAAAGCATCGTCTTCAGCTCCTACCATATATTCTAAAATTGATTCTTAAATTTTCATTTTATTTGGAACCCCTTTGTCTCTGTGCTAGGACAAATGACCCAGACAGACTCAGAAAGTGCTCAGCCATGAAGCACAAATCAGTCCTCAGCCAAAACATTTTTAGATTTCATAGATCATGCAAAAGTAATTAAGACATCTTACATACATACGGTATCCCAGAAAACTCTGTTAATCAAAACTTTTTGCTTTTTGCTCATCTGTTGGAAATGTATCACACTGAAAAGCTAAAGAACATGTACGTGTCTGTATGAAGAAAAACAAATCATATCCACAAAATTCTTGCAAGTACACATGGAAAACTGCAGAACTATGTAACAACATTAATTTTATTATGCACCTTTGACCAGCATTTTGTTTGCCCACTAATTCGGCTATTGGGATTACTTTTAACTTTCCAACTTCTGAAGTAACACTGAACTGCAGCCATTTGGTTCCTACATCAGATTCCAAAATGATTCTTCAAGTCTCCCCTCACTTTTGGAGTTTCCATTAGGATAGCACCTGTCTATGATCCAGAGAGGAAAAGTTGTCCTAGCCAGCATTTATTTCTTGTCAAGGCTGTTTTGTTTTATGGTTCCTTATTATTTGTGTGACTGTCTTTCTGAAACCCAGAGAAGTGTCTCATTCTGTTGAATACTACTTTTAAAAGTTTATGAAGCAGAAGTAATGACAGGAGAAGGAAAATTTCTGGAGGTATTGCAGGGAGGACAGCCACCTCCAGCAATGACCTACCCATACTCACATAAATCAGGTAAGCATCATGTTTTGCTGTGAAGCTGGATTCTCATGGGAAGCTATTAAAAAGCTGCTTCCAAAGAAGGACTTGCAGACACTGCAATACCATCTGTGCTATTCTTTAACGCAGTATGTATTGATTCAAACAGAGAGCATTTTCCCAAAACCATAACTGAAATTGAGAGCTGGTATAGGAGTAATCTCGTTCAACCACCATCAACCAAGTTTCTGAGCATTGATAACCAAATATATAAAAGCCAACGTGCTGTGAAGAGCCTCAGTCTCTCAACGGTCCATGAGAACAAGATGCTGTTGGGTTGCTGGTGGCCAAGATAGTCACTGGAGCCAGCTCCAGGTATTTTTCATTCCATCTTGCCACTTTAGGTGGGAATCAGAGTATTGTCATACAAGAGAAAAGCAGAGTCGCACCCTGTAATGTGAAGGAAATGATTGTACACGATGCACAGGAAGAAATCTTAATTTTTAAAACTTACTGCGAACTTGGATATATTTTGTTAATTTAAAACCTCAAGCATAGCATAAGGAGCTCTGAATGTTCCTAGATGACAGCCTTTCAATTGCAAGAATATATTTATGAATGGTGAGAGCATGTAACACAGTCCAAACACCATTTTCTTTATTTTAAACTAACTTTTCAGCAAATGACAGTACAGGAAACATAAAAGTCTGAGGAGTACCCTCACAACTGCAAGTAACTCTCATGCCAAAACCTCCAGCATAATTTGTTTAAGCCCATAGAATAAAGTATAGGAGGCAAAAAAACCACCTCTAGTAACCTATTTTAGGATCAGAATACAGACCAGGAGGGTGGCTGAATTGCCATTCGGCCACTTTCAGACAAAAACCAATTAACAAGAGAAAAAAAACCAATCACATAGCAAAGCAACAAGGAGTCCAAAACTGCTTGACTTTCTCTTTCCCAAAACCTCCTGGAACCCAGGGAAAATTTAAGTCCAAATCTGTACTAAAAGTTCAGAGTCCAGCTTGATTCTAATTGACATTTATCACATTCACAGCACCCAGAGCACTTGGCAAAAGCATAGCGAAGTACACAAGCAACTTTACCATCTAAATTAAATATGAGCATGGTTTCATTTAAATGAAGTAAGGGCAAGGAAAGGACAGGAAAAGCTGATGATTAGAGCACTATAAGGAAAGTTTCCCATTCCGGAAAACACAGACAACGCAGGCTCACTACCCTTTTGATCTTTAAACCGCTATTTAAAAGGAAATGCTGAATTACAAGTGTATTAAGTGTCTGAGCCTCTACTTTCACATGGAACCACTCCATAAGAAAAATCAAGATATGAATCAAAATAGCTCAGAAGAACTCTGAGGGACCAGAGTTAAACGGAACTGTGCAATGTTACCATTTATTGAATTTACACATTAAAATCCTATTTGTTCTAACTGGGAATAGATTTGAACTAGAGCTGTCATACATGCTGAAATGTACTTTATACGTACTTTTACAACAAGCATAAAATGAGGCTATCAGCAAGAACATGCAAAAAAAGTCAACATCTACCTTTCCAATTCCATTCTTAGCCTGCAAGGTCACTGTAGACAAAACAAGTTTTTGCTCACAGATTAAGTAGGTTTTACCTAGTAATCATTAAATGCAACTGTACAATGCAAATTATCCAGAGTCACTGCTAGCAGTGGAAAAAGAAGTAAATTTTGAGACAGCACAAAGCATTGCAGGTATTTTATTGACTTGTTTCTGAACTGGCAGAAGATTTTGATTATCCCAATGTTTTACACGGCCAAAAGGACAGATCATCGCTTGTCATAAGACTGGCCTAAAAATGAAGAAAGGTCTGTACATGAGATCTCCATCTCCTGACCATCCCTTGAGACAAATCTTTATATATGTTGCAGGTAAGAAAGAAGAGGGAAAGCAAAAAGAAGCAAGCATAATGGGATTGTTATACTCTTGCTTAGGTAGTCTAAGGCTTGGATGGATTCTTAATTTCACTCACCCTCAAACACAATCAACATATGCCACTACATATTAAACCATAGCAGCTTATCACTCAGCAGAGGGACAGAACCCAAGATATTTTTGTGACATCTGAAATTGTAGTCTCCCTCCTGGGGGATCTGGGGACAAACTACACTTGGCAAGGCTGCAAACTAATGATTAAGTCTACAATAGAGCTGCTAAAAATATCCATGAATTAAGGGATAAACCTGTCTAGCAAGTTCCCTGCAACTTGAAGCATTTCAGTCAGACTTAGGGTCATTACTGCAGGCTAGAGATTTCATTTCACGTTTAAATAGGTTTTAGTGTTCAAACCAAGCAGAAGTCTAAGCTATTACACTGAACTGCTCTGGAGTAGAGCCAGTGTGACCCAGAGGGTTGCACCACAAGATACCCCCACTACGATGTGACATTCACCAAGGCACCATCTGCCTCTCCAGAGTTCAAACGAAGGCTCTGTAAGTGCCAAAGGCTGCCAGCACATCTCACACCTTGTTTACCTCACAACCATCAGATGGAACTGAATAGCTACAAACCCAGTGGTAATCAGGTACCACAGACATATAGGCACACTATTTAACCACTTGGCAGAGATGTTCAAACCTAGAGGGAACAGAGAGAAATGCCATTGCATGCTCAGAAGCAGAACCTTATCATCATTCAGTAGTTAGAGGGAGCAGAAAACCTGAACACAAAGGCCATTCGCTCTATTTCTGTAACAGAGAGACATAAACAGAGTGTCAAACAATACGAGAGGAAACTGGATATTTGTGGCTCAGCTGCCAGAACAAAGCATGAAAGCTTAACTTTCAGCTCCATCTCCACAGAGGAAGTTCCCTGAAGGATAAAAGAACGGCTTAACAAAGTGAGATGCTGAACCCAGCAGCCCCACTTTGTCACTCTCATCCTTGCAGCTCACAGAAAAGTAGGAACTTCCGCGCCAGCCCTTGGCATAGCGACCGGGAACGGGTGCAAAGGAGTCAGCCAGGCTGAGGACAAAAGTGGGAGCCTTTAAAGACAGCAGCCAGCTCCACAGAAACAAAGCAGCTGGCAGGAGACAGTCACATGGAAGAAGCCTGTGTCTGTCTGCTGCGCCGAATGGCAACAGCCTCATCATAGACTGCAAGAGGTAAGAAGAGGGATAGCTGTACACAAAGGCAAAGAAAACACTCCTATTACTGCTTTTGACAGCCCTATTAATTCTCAGAAGCACTCCCAACAAGACGTCTATTCAATTTTCACTCCATGTGTTCCATCTAATGGGAGCTGTATTATGTTTCACACTGAGGGTAATTACCTCTTGAAAATTTTGTGTACAAGGGGAGTAAAAGCTTTAATTTTCTGCAGGTGTCTTGGACACATTCCTTACAAATGCTTTGACCTAAAATGAGGTGCACATTCCTGTTTTACAGGACTGCTTTCAAATTAGGATGGTTTATATTCCCGGGCCAAGCTGAAGCCGTTTATCCTATTCATTAAGCAGAGACATAACATATTCCACCATCACCACAACATCAACAATAACCCTACTCGTGAAAATTAATTAATGCTTAAAACCTCCTATTGCTACTTACCAGAATGCTGTAAAT
Source organism: Piaya cayana (assembly GCA_013389865.1). Classification (NCBI taxonomy): domain Eukaryota; kingdom Metazoa; phylum Chordata; class Aves; order Cuculiformes; family Coccyzidae; genus Piaya; species Piaya cayana. The sequence continues at coordinate 74,488 of WAAB01024412.1, forward strand.
ATTAATGGCTCAGAGGTTTACAACATGAGAACAGGAGGCTGCTTCCTCATCTCTTAATATGAGGCATTCTTGCAAAATTTCCTAAGAAAGTTTCAGCTTATCATGAATAATGGAAGAGTTGTTTACAAAACCAACTATGTTTTGTTCTTGCACATTTCTCATTTTACTAATTACAGATTGAAAAGTCCATCTGAATTAAAAGTATGCATCTATTATGCTTTATTGAAAGACAGCCATGTTCATCTGTGTGCAAATCAGGCAACCAGAAGTTACGCTATTTCAAACATACGTAGCATTCAGAAGAGTTGGATTGGCATCAGCTTAGCCAGCAGAAAACACAAACTACAGCAGCTCTTTAACGTCCTTTCACATGAATTAGGAGAGCAAAACTTTAGTGTCCTCCTTGTGTTTTTAACAATAACGGTTTCTTCTAAATATTATACTGAAAAAAAACTGAAAATACCATGCTTCTTACAAATGTATTTTTTCCCAGTTGCATGCTTTGCTATCGTACAGTCCTATATTCAGACTGTAAATTACAAATCAGAATTAAAAGTTTCAGTATGACATCTAGCAGAGTTTTACCTGGCAGAATACTAGAATATTTCCCAAACACTTTTTATGATATTCCTTTTCTTCCTTTTTTTTTTATTTTTTGAAACAAGAGCTGCTGCTAAGCTATTCAGCATATTAACTGATATATTCTGAGCTTTTGAAGTAAATAATACAAAGAACCACAAAAACTCCAAATGAAAGCATAGTCTGGAAGCACAAAATACACCGTCTGTCTCACCAATGTTGCTTCAAAAAGTCTAGTCCCTATAATACTAAGCTACACTTTCCAGAAGTAGCAACTCAATGGTTCTGTCATGACGGCCCAGAGGTCAGTTTTATGTATAGCTTTTCTTCACAGAAAGCGTCGTTGGGCACTGGCACAGGCTGCCCAGGGAGGTGGTTGACTCACCTTCCCTAGAGATATTTAAGGTGCAGGTGGATGAGGTACTGAGGGATATGGTTTAGAGATTGGTGGGAATGGTCAGACTCGATGATCCGGTGAGTCTCTTCCAACCTGGTGATTCTATGATTCAGATGCCTCCAGAAAAACAGAGTAGAGACACTAGTCAGGGAGCATCATGATTTCTGTAGAAATTCCCTCAGCTGGCAGGACAAACATCAATGGGGAAAAAAAGCAAACTTTAGCACAATTCACTAGAAATTGGGAGTTACCTCCATGGACAGGTTCGATCCTATAATTCAGGATACCCCAGGGGCACAGTGATCTTCCCCTTGAATGTTAATCATAGAATCATAGAATATCCTGAGTTGGAAGGGACAAGGATCATTGAGTCGGGCTCCTGTCCCTGCACAGAACAACCCCAGGATTCACACTATGTGCATGAGGGCATTGGCCAAATGCTTCTGGAATATTGTCATGCTATGGAGTACATCACCTCAATGTGATGCAGACACTGCTGTATCATGTCATAGGCACAGAAAAAAAAATATAAAAAATGGGGACATTCACAAAGGCAAGTCAGTCTCCAGGGACATGAAATTTCTGTTGATAACATAGTTTCTAGTAGAATATATATATTCCTTACGGATAATAATACAATATAGGAAAGACATTGTAAGCCTGTAGGTTCAGACTGAGCACCTTACACCCTCAGAAAAAAAGCTTCTGTGTGTACATGCTGCCACTCACATTTCCAGNAGGATCATTGAGTCGGGCTCCTGTCCCTGCACAGAACAACCCCAGGATTCACACTATGTGCATGAGGGCATTGGCCAAATGCTTCTGGAATATTGTCATGCTATGGAGTACATCACCTCAATGTGATGCAGACACAGCTGTATCATGTCATAGGCACAGAAAAAAAAATATTAAAAATGGGGACATTCACAAAGGCACGTCAGTCTCCAGGGATATGAAATTTCTGTCAATAATATNTAATAATACAATATAGGAAAGACATTGTAAGCCTGTAGGTTCAGACTGAGCACCTTACACCCTCAGAAAAAAAGCTTCTGTGTGTACATGCTGCCACTCACATTTCCAGAGTCCAAGCTGTGGATGGCAGTGAAGCGTAAAAGATTATCTAATGAAGGAAGTGAGACCAGATCTACAGTGAATGAAAAGAGAGGTACCACACAACTAACCAAATGTCAAGAATACGTGGTTTTCCTCATAACCCAATAAACAAACTTTTCTAGTCTTTCCATACACATTCATAAGCAGCCTGTTACTCAAGGTATCTCTCAAAAAGACTTCTGATACAGACCATCAATGCATTTCCACAAGTAAGCTGATCGTCCTCAAGCAATTCGCTGTGCTGAAACCGNAGTCAGTCTCCAGGGACATGAAATTTCTGTTGATAACATAGTTTCTAGTAGAATATATATATTCCTTACGGATAATAATACAATATAGGAAAGACATTGTAAGCCTGTAGGTTCAGACTGAGCACCTTACACCCTCAGAAAAAAAGCTTCTGTGTGTACATGCTGCCACTCACATTTCCAGAGTCCAAGCTGTGGATGGCAGTGAAGCGTAAAAGATTATCTAATGAAGGAAGTGAGACCAGATCTACAGTGAATGAAAAGAGAGGTACCACACAACTAACCAAATGTCAAGAATACGTGGTTTTCCTCATAACCCAATAAACAAACTTTTCTAGTCTTTCCATACACATTCATAAGCAGCCTGTTACTCAAGGTATCTCTCAAAAAGACTTCTGATACAGACCATCAATGCATTTCCACAAGTAAGCTGATCGTCCTCAAGCAATTCGCTGTGCTGAAACCGGATTCTGGTTATGTCTGTTTGAGCTACTCTACTTATTGTTACAATTGACTATTCTTTAGAAAAAGGATTGGAATTGGGTCTTCTATACACTACAAATCCATGCCCAGAATGAGGCAGGAGCAGGAGGGATCTCATCTGTTTTCCTCCGTATGCAATTCTTCCCTTGACTGAAACATTTCCAGTTGGAACACACTTTGATCCAAAAACATTGGAAAAGCCTTAGCTATGACAACTCTTCATATTCTGATCAAGAAGGAAAAAAAAAACCCTCTGTGTTTATTGCTCCCTGCTCATTTCTTAAGTAATGGATTACATTGCTGAAGGGCGTAACATGAGGAGCATCCCCTTCACCAAGTCACAGCTTTATTAAAGATTAGGCAAATACCCAGAAAGACTTGGAATTATTCAGTTCACTCTTTCTCCACAGGTGTGTTTACCAGGTTTACCTGGATTTGGCTTATAATTCAACCAGAAATAACCCGTTCTTACTCATACTCAAGAACTTGTTTTCAGAATAAAATGCTTGCCTGTAAAACTAGGTTTCCAGCCTTAGTTCTCTAAACATTGGTTGGACTTGCATTTTCTTCACTCTCATACAAGTGATTGAACTGATTTTGCACAAGCCTCCCAAAAAAAAAAAGTATATAAAGTATACTTGGAGACAATCCAAAATATAGAACAATTCATCTGCAAAGCTGAATATTTCACAAGCCATCTGCAAATAGGGCTTTATAAGAGGAACCATTTTGTTACCTTAGCCACATAGCAAGAGCAACAGCCATAATATAACATTCAGAAGGATGGATTACAGCTGTAAAAAATGTTCACAATGAAGTCATAAACTGCACAATATGCCCCTTTTGAATTTCTTTACAAATACAAAACTTTGCATAAAAGTTTAGATAAGATTCGTACATCTTTAGAGAGAATATGGGCCAGCTTATGGAATCAACATAAAACCCTCTGAAATGCTGCTTTTTTTTTTCCTTCCCCACTGAACCTGAAACTCAAAATAAAAATCACGGGGTGCAGACCCATGTGGACTGAAAGCAAAATTGTTGAGCATGAAGCCTTAGGAACAAAACGCAACATGTTTTGCACAGCTCGTTAGGATTACATTATTAGTGCTGGGACCACTTAGGAAAACTCATCTAGAAGCCAAGAAAGTTCTTAAACAGAGGATGGGAATATGTGCTCCAGTTTGCCTGCAAATCTAAAACAAGCTTAATTAAAAGTTTCAGAAATGTTAAATAATGTTAATTTGTCGCTCTGGCAAGCCGCCCGCTACAGCTCAGCAGACTCTATAAATGAGAGTCTGCAGCAACATTACTGAAACCCTTTCCTGAGTTTGTTAGACTATTCAAGCCTTTTGTGGTTGAGGAATTTTTTTTTTTTTTGTGACTTTTAAAAAGCCTGTGAAGTGAAGTTGTAGACAGAGACAGCACTATCTCAGGTTTGAAAGGAAGAAAGGCCCGTGGGCTCCTTCCTGACAGTGTTTCTGATACACAACTTTGTCAAGAAACAAAGCATCCTGCCTCTCTACATCAGTATCAAATCCAGATGGCGTTTATAAGAAGTACACAAAATCCTACATGATATGGATGTCTATTCAAGAATTATTTCCAGTTTAATACACATGACAGGACAAGGGGGCATACATGAATATTATAAGAAAAATTTGATTTGAAGCAGATGTCAGGAAGCCCTGTTGCATGCAAAAAAAGTCATGACCACTTGCAAAAGCCAAAGAAGCAGATTTCTGCAGGTACAAACACTGGGCCCATTCACAAACAATTGAATAGCATATTGAGGTGGAGTATGGCCAAATAGTCAAACATGTACTGACAAGTACTTTAACTGCATTAGGTGCAACATTACAGTGTATATAAAGGTACGTTGCAGTGGATCTGACACCTAGGGCCAGCTATGGATAACAGTGCTTTCAAATATTTCCTTTATTGATGGCTGTGGAAAGATCTCAACTCCTAGAATCATATTTGTTGTTTAAATTACAGGTCCTCCTAAACTACTGATTTACTGCAATTGATATAGATCCATTCTCTCTTCCAGTTTATTACCTTCTTAACTATACACACACTCATAAGGTGCAAAAATGCATTGAAGTAAACCTAAGCAGCCTAAACGGTCCTAAGAGGGCGAGGGGGAAGAGGGGACAGGTGAGGAGGGGGAGAGGGGAGAGGTGAGGGTGGGAGAACCTAATCTCTCCCTATAGAAAGAATAAATTGTTTTTTTAATGCTAGGGTCAAGTAACTTTCTCTTAGGTCAAATTTATTCTACTTCAGGTCAAACGGATAAGAAAGGATTTAGAAAGTTTAAGAGAGATATGGGGAATACAGTGAATAATTTTCAAATTTACATTCAGTAGATCAGTGCATATTGATAACATTTAGTCACAGTTTGCAACTGTAAAAAATTTTGGTTTTCATACCCCAGGTCTGATGCTTTTTAAATTGCACTGGTAGCACACTCCCCTATATAGCACAGTTCCCTAGAAAAAATACAGAACTAGAGGCCACACTCTTCATATATTTGCCTTAGTAAGTTTTGAAGTGGGGACAAGCATGGCCCAATCCATTACTACAAAGCAATAGTGCTAAGGATTATACAGAGTGGCAACTGGTTTTCCCAGAATTACCATATTTAATGTCAACTTCAAGTTTCAAGGAAAGCTTCTTTTTGCCCACAAGGCACAAAATTGACAAGGAACTATCAGGCTCCCTGTAAAAATTAATCCTCCATCTGCTTATACCTGAAAGAATTTCCAACAACTAAACTATAACTGAAAGTCATCCAAAGTAACTTCTCATCTTTTTTTCATTAATAATCTACCATTCACATTAGAAAAAAAATTCTGAGGTTTTTATGAATCAGAGGTTCTGAGTAATGAATTAATTTTTTAGAACCTGTAAAGATTAGTAATTGAATACTTAAACACACATCCCTCAATTAGCACAGCAGATCACTGACGTTTAACTAGGTTCACCTGCAGCAGATCATTTATAGTTTGAAGGGAAACTGGAATGAAACTATGATTTACTAAATGTTACTTGTTCCCAACAGAAAAGGAAAACCAATAGGCATATCACAGAGACAGACAGGCTTCCAGAAAAGCATTTTTAAAAGGAAGTCAAAATAATCTTGGCAACACTTTGAATTTCTCTGTGAAACAGTTTCTCAAGCTACTGATTAGTGAAGAAATGTTAGGCATTTGCTAGACTTGGATCTCATACTTAACGTGCCTCTACATCTTTCAAATTGAGATACAAAATTTCTCAGCATATTATCTACCAATAATTTATTTGTACTTGGACTGAGACACACTCTTCTTTCAGATCTGCCCCATTCTATTCCACTCATCTTAAGGGAACACAGAATGACTAATGTTTGGGAGGACCAAACAGTTTCTTACTCTTACACCTACAATTCCTTCACACATCCTTGTATATTGATCTCTCCAGGAATTGCATCATAAGTCAGAGCATAATGGAAGAAGCATAGATTTTGCTCTCACCTGGTGGGGTCCATACTGTGTTTTCATCTTGCTCAAATTAAGTATTAAAATAGAAATTGAATTCTACAATTATATTGCTCAATTACTATACTGTTCCCCCAAATATTTAAGTTTTCTGTTTTTAAACTTATCTGGTTAATAAGATGAGAGATCTGTTTTAAAATGTTAATTTTGATACTATCATTACAGTATTGAATATAAACTATTCACATGTTCTCAGTACTATTTCTTTTCTGGATCAGCCAGCATGTGGGGGGAAATTACTTAATAGCGAATACTGAATTCTCTTATTTCTTGTTTCAGATAAACACTGAAAATTTTGGTTAACTCTGTAATAATATCATTGCTTCCAGAACAAGTTCAAGAAGGTTTAAGAACTTTAACAGTAGTAGGAAAAAAACACAAAAAGTACCCAGAACATCACATTCAAATGCATTCCCAGACTGTGTTACTGTGTCACAGTGTACATACCATATGATTGCCACAATTCCTTGAAAAGGGAATCCTTATCACCTTTTGAAAGTAGATCAATTTCAATGGAAGAACAAAACAAGGAGATGGAGAACAGAAAACCAATTATATCATAGCAACTTTCACATCCAACACCTTAGAAAGTTTATCTTAAATCCTAACACATTCGGCATCTCAGAGTCTCTGGGGCTACCACAGGAAGGAGCACAACTGTACTCTCACTGCACAATACCAGGACAGTCAGGGCAGTGATAAAAACAAATCAGGAATGTCTCTCATTAACTGAAAAAAATTACTAACCTTACAAATTTAGAACTTAATTCAGGCAATAGATGTAGTATTTTGTATTGCTGTTACTCCTCTAGTCATGATTTCTGTTAAAACCCTAAAAGCCTGAGTTTCACTCTTTCCTTAACTTTATCACATGAACATCAAAGGACTCCTAAATATGGAGCTTGCAGATCAACATTTGCATTTGAATGAATTCCCTGAATTATGAGTTCTAAAGAGCCAGCATAAAATATTTAAGACGACACATGAATCCACTTCCCTAATGATCAGCATCTAAAACAAGCATAAAGTTCAACAAGTACCTCTGAGGTTATGAAAACTTCAGACAAAACTCTCTACAAAAGACTCACATTTCTCTTCTAGCTGGTCTTTTCATATTAATAAAGCAGTGGGATCTGAGTCACATTTTTAACCATCCATTCACAAATATTTTGCCCAATAGCCTACCGCTACTTAAGTGTAACATAGTTTATTATTCAGTCACAGGATCTTCTGGTTTTTAGCTAGTGTCAGATTTTGTTTCAAGTACATACATACAGAGGTGGAATAAAAATGCCATTACCTGAGATTTCCTCATTTGTTACTCTGGTTTTCCACTACCTGTACTTTCCACTGTGTCTGCAGTTTGAAGTCCTACTTAAGTATAACTTTGGTCAAGGGACATAATAAGGGGTTGTGCTATTTTAGGCCATAATCTTTGTGTTCCTGCTTTTGCTCAGGTCATAAGCTAAATCCTGTGGGTAAAGTAAAGAAGGCCTATCATTAATTATGAGTTGTGTGGTAGGAATGCTCTAACACCACGTTGGACCCATTGGAAATACAACTGGTCTACTGACATAATAAAACTGTGCTTAAAAACATCCGTTTTTCTGTCTTCATTTACCTGTATGTCTAGGTCAGTGCCTTCCTGTCAATGATCTGCTGTTGTTTCTCACTCTCTGACACCACGTGGGTTAAGTTTCATCCTGTATTTGTCTCCACGTGCTTTTTTTCCTCCTTCTATACACATCCCTGACTCTCCCACATACTCTGCCTTCAGAAGCAAAACCAGTTCTCAGCAATACTGTGATACTGTTGTATGAAGGTTTAGATTTCAGTGTAATGACATGAATGGGAGTTCTATGCGTGCCAGATTTTCCAGAGAAAAACGTAAACAAAATAAATACAAATACGCATTTTGTATGACAACAAGAAAACTCAGCCGAGATTTAAGAACAGCAGTTATAATACATTCAAGTAAAGAGGGGGCTAGACTGTATTACTGAAGCATATAGAATCACTGAATATAGCAAAAGAGAGAATAATAATAACTTCAAACTAGAGTGATGTGTTATTTCCAGGTAATGAACTTCTTACCTACACAAAGAGTATGAAGAACATCGCTATAGACAAAGAAATCTGGATGTACTTTGAAATTTCAAGACAGAAAAGAAACCATTTCTCTCTGCTTTACAAGGAAGCAAATAATACAGCACCAGGATCGATGTGAAGGCTAGGTTGCTTTTATAGCAAAAACAACAAAAAAATTGTTTCTTAAATTGAACTGATAGCATTCACCTAACTTATTCTCAGTAAGTAACTAATTACACACCAGTAATGTACCATTTTAGTACTCTGAACCCAAGTAGATGGAATTACAATTTTTTTTGGTATGGATTTAGCATCCTCTGACCACCTTCAGAACACTGACTTATACACCTTCATCTGATGTTATTTTAGGCAGTGAAACAGGGAGAGAACCCATTTTTACATTTTAAGAAATGGCAATCCAGAAACACTGGCTAAGAAATTGCATACTTCCAGGCTCTGAGTACTTTCCTGAAGGAGCTTCACACACATTGCCCAGGAGCAACCAGAAATATCATAGAGCTAGAGTTACCATGGGATGCAGCTACTGCAATCCAAAATTGGACTGACCCCTGGTTTAAAATCTCTCCTGGTAGGAATGTTTCAATGTTTTGATTAAATGTACATCCTGAAATTTTGTTCATCTCCGATGCTAGATTCAAGTACATTAAAGCCCAACCTATGCATGCTCTTTAGATGCATTCAAGCTTCTAGAGGATTATCACCCTGACTCATTATTGAAAACTACTCTGATTTCATTCTGTGGAAAACGAAGATCTAGATGATGACTGTATGAGTCCTTGAGACAATATAAGTCCCTGTTCTGTGCTTTCACGCCTTTTAAGCTACCCTCAGAATAAAAATTGTAGCTAGCTAATTAATGCCCTCAATACAAAACCTGACTATTTGCAAATTAGATAATTTTATACAGTGTATATGAAGTGTTATTGGTAGTCACATCTTTCTCCTTCATCCCCTAGCCATTTTTCTCATACACACATGCTCTCACATGCTTAAGAGGGACTCAAAATCATATCCAGGTTTCCGCGTAACAAGCAAATTGCTAAATTCTACTTGCTGATGAATGATTCTGAAGAGACAATTCTGAGAAGTTAGTTTTCAAATCCAGTAGAGTAAACAGAGCCATCAGCACAAAGTTGCGTTCAAACTAGAATAATATGGTTAAGCCTGGGTTTACATTTCTGGAGTGCAAACAAAATGTATTTTAGGGTTTGTTGGGTTTGTTTTATAATACAAAAAGTCTTTTCCCAAGGCCCTTGAACACTTATAGAGAGCTGCAAAGTAACGAAATATCACTTAGTTCCCACATGCATAAGAATAAGGAAGATGTCACAGTAAAATGTAACTTGTTTTGCTTAAGACAAACAAGCCTTTATAAACACAGTTATAGATAGATAGGCTCTCTCATACACTTAGAGGGAAATTACTACTGAGTTAATTTAATTACAAGCTGGAAAATAACTGTGTATTTCCAAATGTCACTCAAAAGTTTAAAACTGCAGCCAACAACATATTATTCATACTATTTGCCTCTTAATGCAACAGACAATGTGTCTGCGGTTTCTGCACAACCGGCAGGGCATCCTGGCATCCTAGTGAGATTCCTACGGAAGGAAAGTAGTTGAAGGAATACAGCTGTTATCACAGGGGAAATAGTCATTGATTAAGATTTCAGTGCTCTTTTGTTTTACGCTGAACTTCTGAATGGAAATCACACACAGTTAAAGCAGACCAAAGCATTCGCTCTCAAATCATAATCATGGCCATTTCCAAAAGCCACATGTCTTGGAAATCCAGATAGCTAAAATAATACTGCATTGCACCTTTGTTCTAATCAAAAGCATCAAATCTTTCAGAGTCGTACCAGCTCATGAATGAGAAAATTCTGAATTATATGCCAAAAGTAGTTATTAGAGATGAAAGAAACATTTACTTGAATTTTTTCCTCTCTATAATGGGCTATAGCTGACTATTCCCATATAATGTTCAAGCCTATGGGTGAATTGAAAGAATAAACAAAATGGAAAACAGATCAAAATTCTTATTCAGATAATACTTACATCTGGAATCCCAAGAATCTAAAACATTTGAAGAAGAGAGGGGAAAAACACACACAAAATATTAAGTCAGGGAAAATAATTATCTTACTCCTATTACTGTTCATTTGAAACAGAAAATCTGCGTGCAAGCATTTCCATGGCTCAGTGTTTCCTTCATAATGGAAAAGTAATACCCTTTTACTCAAAATGAGTATTTATTTGCATTGGTATTTGTGATGGCGTTATCAGATTTTGAAGAGGAGAAACGGCAAGAGAAAAAGCTAGTAGTGTCACTCTGTATCACCCTGACAAAAGATGTTTGGATCGTTTGGTCTCACTTCCATGCAAAATTCACAGTAAATAACACAGTCTTTTCAGAGGCAAGGATATCCACCCATTCCTTCCATCAGGAAGGACCTATATATTAGTGTTTCAAATAGAAGTGAAAGCCATTAATCTCATTACCAACCAAACTTGTCACTAATGTTAGACCGAGTCCACAGGATGGACACAATTATGATCAGAGGTGCTCCAGGAGAGGCTTAAATATATCAAATGCAGACAGGCTGGGAGAGTTGGGTTTGTTTAGGCTGAAGAAGAGGTGGTTCTGGGGAAACTTATTGCAGCTTTCCAATACTTAATGGGGGACTACAGGAAAGATGAGGAAGGGCCCTTTATCAGGGACTACAGTGCTAGAACAAGGTACAATGTTTTTAAGATGAAAAAGGATAAGTTAGATTAGATATTATGAAGACATTTTTTACTGTGAAGGTGGTGAGGCCCCGGCCCAGGATTCCCAGGGAAGCTGTGGCTGCCCCATCCCTGGAGGTGTTCAAGGGCAGGTTGGATGGGGCTTGAGCAACCTGATCCTCTGGGAGGTGTCCCTGACCCTGGAACGGGGTTGGAACAGAGTAATCTTCATGGTCATTTCCAATCCAAACCATTCTATGATTCTAAGACATGGAATATAGTGTCTTTCACAAAGAGTTCTCAAGAAGAATTTGCTTTTTTTGTATTCTTAAGTTTTTGTTTGTTGAGGCCATGATGGATTTGTCTTCAAGGAAAGCATAAACTCATTTGCCTTCTCTCTGATAGAACTAGGGAAAGGCTGAAGCCTTGATTGAATTTCACATAGAAGTATTATTATTATGAACACAAACCATGATAAAGTGTTAAATGGATCATCTAGAGACAGACAAGAAAACAAGAAAAAGATTATGCAATGTAAGACGGGATGTGCCACAAACAAGAAAAAAAAAATGTAACAGAGCATGAAGTATCTTCATAAAACACTAAGGGTATTTAAACTTTCAGAGCATTTTCTGAGCTTAGGAAATTTGAAGCTTGGGGGGGAAACACTCAACCACAATTTTGCAACCAATTAAAAAAATAATTTTATGGAATTAAACCACTGTGACCAAGATAAAGTTCATAGTAGTAATTTTCTGGAGTAAAAAGTCTTCCCAAATGATATATGTGAACACACAAATGCCAGAAATTTTCATTTTCACATTTAAAATGCTTTGCATTTTTTCAGTTTGCTTGTTAGGCTTTTAGGTCAATGACCCTAAAATAGTATATATCCATTATTTCTCTTGTATAATACAAAACACAATGTTATGATTTAATAATTACAGTATTAGGAGTTAGCCAAGCCACAAGAGATTCTATAATGGATTTCACATCACAATACCAGTATCCTCAAGATGACAGTATTGTGGCTCCAGGCACCATTCAACTCTGCAACAGATTCATCTCTGAATTTTATTCCTTACTCTAACATCCAAACCCTGAGCTTTCTGTAACATTCTTCTTAAACACCAGAAACAAAAATCTTATCAGCAAACTCAAACAATATAATCAGTTCCAAAGAAGGTTTGAGTTGCTCACTACGTAAAATCATAGGACTGACCAGCACAGTCTCTGCACTAGAAGTCAGGAAGATTAACTATTTTCTGAGAGCAATCCTTAACAGGCCACAGAATTTCATGAGGCTGACCAACTAGGTTGTCTATACACCACAGCGTCCTGCTTCCTCTCCTTCAGAGAGGTTGAGAAATCTACAGATAACATACTCAGAAGAAAATAACTGGTTTTTTAAATCCTGAGTTTTTCTGAAACAAAAGCATCCTCACTAGGATAACAAACATCAGCTTCAACATATCAGCACTCATCTGCATCTGACAGAATCAAGGTAATGTCAGTAAGGGCCACCTGATCCAATCTTCTGTAATAGTACGGAGTTGGAGTACAGTCATCTACAAGGGAGGAAAAACCTAGAAGAGTTCTCCACATGTATCATTAATTTCTACAATACACAGAAAACCTAAAAATCATTAATATCCATTGAGACCAACAAATAGAAACCAAGGTCTCTAACTCTGTGGCAGGAGGCTTCACACACAGTTATGAACAATATGAGATCTTACTGCCTACTTTTAGAAGACACTGAAACCTGAACAAATGGGCTTTCCCCATTTCAGAGGAGGAAGCAGGCACTTGATTACTATTTCAGTTACATTTATTCTGCAATGCAGAAGACAAGGGACTTGATGAATTCAAATCCCTCCCTCAGTTGGGATCTTAGTGCTGTTTGCAGCTACCTAATTGATTCCTATAAAGGGGATGGTGCCAGATTCTTCTTGGAGGTGCCAAATTAAAAGCATGAGTGGCAGTAGAGACAAGCTGCAGAAGGTAAAGTTCTTCACAACAAGAGTGCTCAAACAATGGAGCAAGCTGCCGGGAAAGGTTGTGGATACTCCATCCTTGGGGGCTTTCAAAACTCAATTGATCAAAGCCCTGAACTGAAGTTGGCTTCACTTTGAGCAGGAAGTTAGACTACAGGGCTTCCAGGCATCCTTTTAGACCTAAATTATTCAAAGATTTTTATATATAAGCAGTTAACACAACTCATTTGACAAGTAAAAACTTCACAAGCTACATTAACACTGCTATATTAATTCTCAGATTTCATCCGCAGTGTAAGTAAACGCTAGTACTTCAAACTTCTTGTAATTATTTAAACAAAGCAGCTATCGTTTATCAGTGCATTAAAAGTGTAGCTACACGAGCTCCAAAAATCACACAAAATATTCTGATGCATTTCCATTACTGAGCTTCTCTACATAACTCACCTCCTCATTAAGTCCTTACAAGTGAATATGAATTAATTGAATACGAGGAATTGGCAGAACACCCATTCCTAACACAGCAAAAAGAAACGAGAAAGCCAGCAATCCAGCCCGTCTTCCATTAGCTTCTCAAATGGGATGGCACCATTTTGTAAAATAAATAAAGCTATGTAAGAGAGATATATTTCATTGCTCCGCTAACAGCACCTAACAAGTGGAACAGGCTAATTTCCATGAAATAAGGCCTTCCTTGCCAAGAACATCCCTGCAACTATCCCAGGCTCCACTAATCTCACTGTCATTTTACAAGTAATGTTATCATGCTTTTGGGACAGAGGCTGTGGCACATATACTGCGGAAAAAACAAAGCCATTGCAGGAAGGAGGGATGCTAGAAGTGGGGCCCTGGGGACTATACGCTCCACTTTCTGGAATACAGATTTGCAGCCACTGCCAGCCTTGCAGCACTGCTTTGAGGAAAGATGAACCTAAGCTATAAAAGTTCTAATGTGATGTCTTTAAAAAAGGAACAGAAATGTTTCTGCCAAACTTGTATGTCAGTTCTCAAAGTTCAAGGGTTCAAAGGAACGGTTTTAAAATCCTATGGAAACCTCTCCTGAACCTAGATATTGTTTCCTAGGCTAAGGGGAAAAGTTTCAAGATTTGAAAAGGCATTGAAAGTCTGCTTGATAACAAGAAAATATAAGAAATACACTTGAAAGTAATTTTTTTCCTTCTTCCTCATCGCCATCCATGTTCTTTAGTAAAAGACTATGCAGTGAGTTAAAAGAAACCTTACAGGTTGGTGGTTGTTTTCTCTGAGCAAAAAGAAGAGGAATACTCCCTCACACAAAACAGAGAACAAGGCAGTCTGGCTGCAGCATACCTGTCTCACTTACGTGAACAAATATTGTGATTAGGTCTGTTGAATTTATTACACTTTCCTTCCCAGGTCAAAGACAGAAATAGTTAACTCCTAATTTCCTTCCAGAGGAAAAAGGATTACTTACTCAACCCATGAAAAAAAAAAAGCTTCTCAAAATGATACAAGAGAAAGAGTGAACCACCCCTCATTCCATGCCATGGACCAGGGTGGGACTAGTGTCTCCCAGGGCTCCACACTTTGCATCTCCTGCTGTGAGAGGTTCCAGCCCAGCCATTCATCATTAGCCTCAGGTCCCACTCACTGGTGGCATCTCCTTTTATCATAAGGGAGTTCTGCAAACACTGAGCTACAGCTCTGACTATTGCCTGAGGGCTCCCAGCTGCTCATCACAGAGACGACAGCCAGAGCAGTTATAATGGCAGAAATACTATTTAGAGTATTCTCAATCTACCAGATGCCAAGCTCCAACTAGTGTGGATGATGGCTTATGTCACTAAGCGCTAATGTCACTTATTTCAAGAGTCTGTCCTTTGTTTCATTCATTACTCACTAAAGTTGAAGGGAAAGCTTGACAACCACAAAACTAACCCTTTGCAGAAAAGTATTAACCAATCGGTGTGGTTCACCCTGAGGAAATCTGGTCTTAATATATGACAAGTTAAAAAAAAATAATAAAAAGAAAGAATAAAAATCTCCTTTTGCACCGTCCACACTAAATCACACATTTAAAATAAAACCCTTCGATGAGACTTCACATTTAAAACTTTGCCTGCTAACACGGGCTGCACACCAAGTACCTGTAACCAGAATACAAGGCAACAAGAAAATTTCTGAAGTTTGTAAAAGTAAACAACAAATGCTTGCTAGTCAGGTATTACTGCAAAGGCACAGCAAGTATTACATCCAAGGCAGGTCTCTGAGTGAGAACAGCAAGCCAGCTCCTTCAGGAAAGGTGTAGAATTCCCTGGGTAAAGACTGTTCCAAGGATACCTGGAATGACACAGTTGGACCTCATCGTGTGTAAGCACGGGGCTCAGCCCCAGGGCAGCCTGTTGGCAGCGGGTTCCCAACTGCTGCAGATGGTAAACAGGATTCAAAGATGTGTCGGTGAACTGCAAATAAAACCAGGCTCCCTTTTAGCATCAGGAAGAACTTGGGCAGTAGTATCCAGAAGACTCATTTGTTTGCCATAAAGTGTTGGGAAGGAAGCTCCTTTGGAGACCACTACTTGAGAACTCCTTGTCTGTCCGCCTGCAAGGGGTAAATCAGACAGCGCTGGCCAAGAATGGTGTGGCCAGGAAGCACCGACCAGGCCAAAACAAAAACATCATTCAAGTAGATTTTTTTACTTCCCTGCCCCTGCAACTTCAACCTTAACAGAGGCTGAACAGGAAGTTTTACGGAATTTAAAGGAAAACTAAACCGGAATTTAGACACAGCTGGATTCAAAACAGAAGCCATGCCTCTATAGATTGTATCATTTAGGACCAGATCAATCAAAACCACAGTGTGCCCAGCTGGCCAGGGT
Source organism: Piaya cayana (assembly GCA_013389865.1). NCBI lineage: Eukaryota > Metazoa > Chordata > Aves > Cuculiformes > Coccyzidae > Piaya > Piaya cayana. The sequence goes on from WAAB01024412.1 coordinate 90,539, forward strand.
GGCCAACAGCATCCTGGCATATATCAGAAACGGTGTGGCCAGCACGAACGGGAAAGGGATCACTCTCCAAAAACCAAATAAATTTTCACATGGCATTGGTGAGGCTACACCTTGAATCCTGTGTTCAGTATGGGGCCTTTCACTACAAGAAAAGTATTGAAGGGCTGGAGTGCATCCAGAGGAGGGCAACCAAGCTGGTGAAAGGTTTGGAGAACAAGTCTTATAAGGAGCAGCTGAGCAAACTGGGGCAGTTAAGTCTGGAGAAGAGGAGGCCGAGGGGAGACCTTATTCACTGCAGCTCCCTAAAAGGAGAATGTAGTGAGATAAGCATTGGCTTCTTCTCCTAAGCACCAAGAGGCAGGATGAGAGGAAATTATTTAGACTAGATATTATTGAAAAAATGTCTTTAACATGTAGTATTGGAACAGGCTTCCCAGGGAAGTGGTGGAGTCACCATCCCTAGAGGTGTTCAAAAAACATGTAAATGTAGCACTTTGGGACACGGTTTAGTAGGCACAGAGCTGCTGGGCTGGAGATTGGACTGGATGAACTTACAGGTCTTTTCCAACCTTAATGATTCTATGATAATTATGACTAAAGCTTAACCATTACAGTAATTGAAATTATATTACAAAAAGACCAACATTCATTTTAAAAGAACAAGTTTTGTTTTCCAGGGGAAAAAGATAAATTGAGAAAACCTTTACTAGGAACGGGATGGTTAATTATAATTATCATAAAGGTAGTTGTAACTGCTGAAGACTTCAGTATAGTCCACACAGTCCCTAGTTGCTCAAGCCTGACTACCATATGTATGGCAGCAAGAAAATGGGAGAGGTCATAAAAATAATTCTACAGCAACTTCTAAAACCAAACACTAAAAGCTATTTTCTTTCTAAGAAATTAGGAGGAAAAATGTGAGCTGGCTGCTGCAGAAGCAAGAAAACCTAACACGGTATTATCTATACTCTTTTTTATAGTCATCCGGTTGTGGTAGCAAATGAATATTGTTTTCCAAGAGTCATTCACAGCTATAATATCTCTTGGGAGGGGAAAATCTTTGTACACGCCTATAATATACTAGCTACTACTTAAGCTGAGAACACAAAGATCTGTTTGAAATTAGCATATATTTCTTTGTGGCCACAGAGGCCTCTAAACAGAGAAATATTTGAATATTTCCAAACTCTGTTGCCAAGTGTTGAAAAGCCTCCTTGATTTCCCTCAAAATAATGAGCTACACTAGCAGCACTTGAAATGTGAATTATATATTAGAATGAAGTGTTTTGAGATGTTATTTTTTAGTTGATGTTAAAAATTAACTTTGTGAGACAGGACTACAGGAATGAGAAAGCACACTGCAGAGATGTTATCACTTGATACTGAAGAAAGTTTAACAAATGTATCATCCTTTCTTTCTTATCTGCCAGAACACTTTCTGAGTCACAGGCTATTGCATCATGTCATCTTTGAGGGCACAGATTCACTGGCTGCCCAGGGAGGTCACTTAGTCACCATCCTTAGATGTATTTAAAAGATGGGTAGATGAGGTACTTAAGGATGGTTTAGTGGCAGACAGGAATGGTTGGACTCTGTGATCTCATAGGTCTCTCCCAACCTGGTGATTCTATATTATCATTACTCCCAGATTGACATAAAATTATGCTTCAACTACTAAAAGTTACTCCAACAGATTAATGTAGGATTGAAAAGTGTAAACTTGGAAAAAAAATCAAGAAACTTAAAAAAGAAACTTAAGAATACCTTAGCCTGAGTAAATTTCTCTCACTGCTCCCCCTTTTTTTTCAGGGAAGCAATAGTTATTGAAAGACCAATATTTGTCAAAAGTCTACATAATAAATGTTTCCATGATAAGGTTGCCTTTGTTTGACTTTCAAACAAAACAGCCTATAAACAGCTAACACAGCTGTATTGCCAAGTACTAGTGTCGGAAGTTCTGTCAAGTCCGAGCCCAGCAGTCCGTGGCAGTGCCAGAGACCTGCCTGAAGCACCCTACATCTCCATCCCTTTCCATAGAAATCAGAATATGTGGAAGTAGAAACAAAAGGAAGGAGAGAACGGTACATGCCACCAGCCCTTTTCCTCCAGAGAAGCTGAGGCGTGATCAGCATTATTCCAGGTACCACAGTGCCTACCACGCCAAGCGGTTTCAGCCAAGCATTTATACACAAGAGAGAGAAAGTCATAAGGATTCTATTTTCAGTCTAATCTAATTTCAGTCTAATCTAATTCAGTATTCTTGCGTGCTTTTTGTTTCGTACACTTGGTGTCTGAATCCTTCTGTTTATGCTTTCACCCCGCAGCTGCCTTCTTAAAGCACTACAGGAAGCGATGGTTACTAGCATCATCTATTCTCCCTTTCTGTCAATACTGTCACAGCAAGGACTGAAACCAGTGCCAGAAGTCCCTCTTCATCATAAAATACAGTGAAACTAATTTAATTTATATGATTCAGTTCACTGCACAGTAGACAGACTTCATGAAGTTGTATCTGAGCAAATGATCTACAGATGAAGAGAATCATCATGCTACCAATCCATGTGTGAAATATATTTTTCAGTACAACTAAGCGATTTGATGTTCTGCGTTTCTTTGATCAACATCTTGTTATGATTAATTTTTGGTGCTGTTTCATAAACTAAGTTAGTGCAGTAGGTAAAGTTCAAGATTATCAACCCTTGTGAAAAAAAAGGCTATTGGCTTCATGTTTCCAGCCAAGTGATCTGTATCATGACTTACCAACATATCAAGGACAAATTCAATGAAATGTAATTTTCTTCTCTACTAATCATATTCATTAACCCTCGTGCATTACTTGTCACTTTCATGGATGGAATGCGTGTGGAAATACAATTCAGCACATTATTGATTATCAAGTAGCCTACTGAAGCAACTTACAGAGTACATATTGTTATGCTTTCTATAGTCATTAAAAATTAACTGAATTTAAAGCCTGGGAATAATCAGGAGGAGTTACAGCTACTACATATACACTTCACTTTACTATGACTCTAATACAAGTCACATAGCTGTGCAGCTTTAACATCACCAACTTGCACCTGCGTAAATCTCAGCTTTAAAAAACTGCCCAGGGAAACTCTTAGAAAAGTAGGTGCTCCAAACACTAGTGGAAGAGAATCTCAAGAGATTCAGGTTTGAGGTTGCCCTTTCTTCCTTCTACATTAAATACACTCAACTTTTCCTCCACCTGATTTTTCATAAGGACTCCTTGCCCCCTCTTATTTTGAACAGATATTCTGGGGCAGAGGACTGCTGCTCTATTACCTCTGTAGCCTCAGAAGCTTATCTTTATGTTCATTTTGTGTTTTCAAACATAAAAGGTACTCTGAGAATGCAAGATGTTACCAACAGAAAGGAATTAAAAGACTGAGTACTTGATATGCTCACTGATATAATGGTGAAAGGTGAAATCTTCATTGTCTCCCTGCAAAGCTGCAGAATTGCACAGAGCTGTACCACAAGCCCAGAAGGCACCAGCAAAATGCAAATTGTGAGATCCCCCTCGGACAGGGAAAAACAGGACAGAAAAGAGGAAAGAACTCATTTCCAGAAGGATGGAAAATGAACTAGCCTAGTGCCTTTTGTTCTTATCTCTTAGGAACAGAGAGCTGCAGGTGAAGAATTCAAATGAAAAGTTCAGACACATCAAACATCCCAAAAAGGTATCCTTCAATATTTGGCCAGAAGTTTGTTCTATTGCAAATGCCCATTAAATTCCCTGTCAAAATCCTTCATTAAAACTAGAATGCAGGGTTGTTCCAAAATATCAGCCAAGTCAAAAAAACAAAACTCCGAAGTTTGGAATGAACCTACCTTGAAAGGCAGATTGATTCAATGACTTAAATAACTGTGTTTTGTAATTGTTATGTCTCTGATCTACACAGTGTCTCATTTACGTTCAAAGGAGCAGAGCAGAATACAAGCCTGTGTGTATTGAATAATATACACATGGATTATCTGAAGTGGATGAACTGAATTCGTAAGACATAAATCATAGTTTAGGAAGTCTGATTTTTTCCCCTAAGAAATCCAATAATTTAATTTTTTTTTTTAATCCAAAGATGTGACATGGTTTCTATGGAAGTTTACAACTGAAGGCAACTGAGAAAACAAAATAAATCCACTTGCTCTTTACCAGAGTTTTTGAACAGTGAGGAGAGATATGTTGTCATGGGAAACATACAAAAGTACACAAAAGCAGAACTGTCATATTGTTAGAAATCCCTATCAGTCTGGTCTGCTCTAGTCTGCCTACATGGAGGCTCAGAAAAATCAAAGTTACAGAAACGGCGAGACATCACAAGCTACAGAACCTAAGAGGGACACTTCTCATCTACACCACCTGCTCTCTACACTAAGACAGCAAAGCAACTGACTGCTGGATAATCACATGGAATTCAAAAGGGGCAGGACTAACCTTACTGTAACATCTTCCATTGCGAAATATTATCTGCTCAGGTATCTCCTGTTTATTCCAAAATTCTAACATTTTGGACTCCTCAATGTCAGTACATATCAGAGATGTCCCTTCTCATCATCAACTGTCAAAAAATACTTGGTCTACCTTAAGAGACACCACTTTTCCTTCTCCTGGCTAGATTTTTTATGCAGAATACACTTAACAACACAACTTCAACCCGCTGAATGAGCTTCATGACTACAAGATACGTGGCTTCACATCATTATTTTGGAGAAACAAGTCCTACAGAAATGTGCACACACAGCCAGACAGTTCTATGTCAGATATCATATTTGTGAGCATCATACAGCGCTGAGACACTTGTCTACAATTTACACAGCATGACAATCTTCAAAATAAGTGAGACCTACCCGCAGACACTGGCTCTAAATTTATTTCATCCTTGCATTTTCTCTTTGTGCTATACAGATGTGTAACAGTGACCAGAACTTCATCAAAGTGTTCAGGGCTACCAACACAAATTGACACGTTCAGATACCTTTAAATGCCTTCATGAAGTCCAGACCAGAACCAGACCTAGAAATTACACTTCTTATGAGAACCTGAAATGCTGTGTATACATTATTCAGCTATTGGAAGGCAGGAAATATATTATAGCAGTACTTATTTACAGAAGAGACACAGCAGGAAAAGCACACTCTACTGTACAATTACTAATGATGAAAGCCCTTGGTTACATTAAGTGAACACTTCAAGAGTTACTATACCTTACCCTACACGAGGCATCTTCCTCATTATCTCTCTCAAACAGGAATGATTTTGATCTAAATGCAGATTAAGATTGATTTAAACTAAATTAAGAGATCAAGTAAAGGTTAAGCATGTTCTAATAGGATCATGCATTAATTCTACAACAGATTTGTTTGCAGCTGAGCCCGCTGTTCATTCTGTTTTAATAAAAGCAAGTGCATTGAGCAGAACCTGTGACAAGAGACTCTGCAGCACCAGCTCCCTCCCAAGCCAGTGCAGCACTGAGGCTAAAACCACATAGGCTGAAGCTGTAGATCCTTCAAGACCGTCTCAGGGGTTAGTGGTGCAGCTATGCTTTATTACATCTGCCAGGTCAATTATAAAAAGCATCAGGGTTAGGCTTTGGTTTTTTCAGACAGTATTTTGTTGTGGGTTTTTTTTTCCCTAAATCTTCATAAATCCTCAAAAATCTTTAAATAGGGTTAAGTAGGAAATCAAGCAGTTACTAGAGATAAATCTTATCTTACTTGTATAATCCTGGTTTAGGTTAGGGGGAAAAAAAAGGCTTCTGGTGAATTTCTTTTCCCTAAGCATCTGTCACAACAGACTTACAGGCTTTACTTGCTAATCAAACTAATTCCAGACAAACTTATACCCATTACATTGCCTTTCTTTTTTTTTCCCTCCAGTTAGTTCTGGGGTTTACTGATTTTAAAAAAAAAAACTATATATTTATATAGTAAGTAGAGGATGGAGGAGAATTCATTTGAATTATGTCATGTGGTCTGAGCAATAGCAGCCAGCCAGAAAAATAGTTTCCCACACAAGTCCCACACACAGCAGTGCAAACACTCCACGTGTACTTTTAGGCTACATTTCGTGACATTCTGGGTAAATACTGTAAAAACTTATAAACAAACACAAGTTCTCAATCTGCAATGTAGTTCTACTAAAATTCCTTTATCTTCAATTTACACACTTGAGTCATATGTTGACCAATACCTTAACATAGTTCCATATCATGCTATTTTAAGGCCTTATTTTAAGGCCAGCTCCCTCTTCTCCACAACCTCCCCCACAGGTAGTTGTAGAGAGCAATGAGGTCTCCCCTCAGCCTTCTCTTCTCCAGGCTAAACAACCCCAGGTCTCTCAGCCGTTCCTCATAAGGCCTGTTCTCCAGCCCCTTCACCAGCTTTGTCGCTCTTTTCTGGACACGCTCATTCCATATTTTCAAAATGCTTTTCTAAATCACTAATTTGGTTTATTAATTTATTTATTCCTCACATACCAGATAATACTATACAACTGAACATGATCAATACCGACTTAAATGAGTTCAAGCAAAGTAGTTCAGGTCCCTTTTTTCTGCTCATTTTCTTAAGCAATCCTGTGGGTCTCAAGAGTTACTGTGAACGAAGCCAAGAACATCATAAAAATAAAAAGTCAACATGCACCCCAAAATGAAAACAAAGAATTAAAAAAAAGATTTTGCACTGAACTGGGAGTTATAACCTCTGCGCTATCCAGCTGTAACAAGCAGCATTAATACCATAACAAAAACTACTCCAACTCACATGGATTCTAATTAATATATTACATGTGGGTAGGAAGCAGGGCCTTCCAAAATGCCTCTTGGAGCACCAAAGACAAAAACTTACTGTTTTCTAAGGTGATAATGAATGTTTTTCTCTCCTTAAAAAAAGGCATCTTCAACAAAAATAAAGCTATCAGTTACTCTAAGTTACTGAATGAAACAAATGTTTGTTCTAACTAATTTTCTTAGATCTTCTGATGGAAAATAAGGAACATTTTGTAAATTAACTGAAATGGGAGATGTTACCTTTTACAGGTTTGTGCTGCATAGTAAACAGCAATAGGAACTCAAATAATGGATTTTCTAATTCAATGGATTATTATCCTTTGGTTAATTGTGAATTTCCTCAAAAATAATTGAATGTGCAACCTCTGTCCAAAAAAAGAATCACAGACTGATTCCACTACAAGAATAATGTTTCCACATTTCCATCTCCAGAGAGATTGTCATATGAAGAATCTTAGGATTGCATTTTTTTTCCTGTAATAATGCAATACATTGACAATGTAAAAAAATATCAAATACTATAAACTGTAACCACTATTTGTACCCATAGCCTTCAAAACCAATTCTTTGGTTTCTTTCTCCAGGAAAAAGATGTCTTAAAATACAAGATGCTTCCAGCTTTGAGTCACAGTATGTCATTCACTGTTTCTATCACGCAACCCTGTAACATTTATATTATTTTGGTGTTTCTACTTAACTGTTATTCAGATTATTACTCATGAAGGACACAAAAGCAAAAGCAGCAACTTGAGTTCCTGTATTTCTCCATGGAAAAGGCACAGGATGACCAACAGTTATGTTCTATTCAGATATGCCGCACCTAAATTTGGAAGGTTTTGTTCATTTTTGGAAGGTACCTTCTCATTTTTATGAAGCCACAAATATCAATTTGCAAGAATAACAAAAGGAAAAGGAAGGCAATAAGTATTTATTAATTAGTGGACAAACCAGCAAGGGAAGCAATGGAGGCTTCCCTGGACGGGTTTCACATCAAATCTGGATTCTATTTAAGCAGACAAGTCCTTAGACAAAATATAAATAACAAACAAAGGTTAATTTTCCATAAAGAACAAGACTCCCAAAACATCATCCTTTGCCTTGAACATCATTAGTTTAATATATCACAGTATCCAGTCTTCAGGTAAAAATAGTACCCTGCTACTATTCAACTGACTGGTTTTCAAAGTTATCACACAGAAGACTCATATGAAGGGGTTCCAATATCATTCCATTTCTTTTAGTTGTTAACGTAACAGAAATGAGACACAGTAATTGAGTTAAATTGCAAATCAGAACACAAGGCAAGAGAAGTATGGATACAGTATTAAAATCTAAGTAGGAAAGCTGCAGAAACTCTGTCACAAATGAAAATGTAAACTCCAGGATTCAGAACACCTGCTCCTTTTCCTGAACTTGAGCTAGTCCCTTCTCAATTTCTCATGCTTTGTTTAATTTCCTCAGAATAAAAAAAAGGCATGAAAAATTTGAGGCTGTTTTCAGCTTTTAACTGTGGTCTACAAAACATATCTAAAATGTCAAGAGATCTCAGACTGCAGATGTCAATTGTATCCAAAAGGAGGACACAGTAAGGTGGATGCTGGACTCCTCTTCCAAGAAACAAATGATAGGACAATAGGAAATGGTCTCACATTGCACCAGGGCAGGTTTAGTTTGAATATTAGAAAAAAAAACCCTCTTTACTAGAAGAGTGGTGAAGCAGAAGAGTGGTGAAGCATTGGAACAGGCTGCCCAGAGAAGTGGTGGAATCTTCAGTCCTGGAGATGTTAAAAAATGTGTAGATAGGGAACTTAGAATTATAGAATTATAGAATCACTAGGTCGGAAAAGACCCACTGGATCATTGAGTCCAACCATTCCTATCAAACACTAAACCGTGTCCCTCAGCAACTTGTCCTCCCATCCCTTAAACACCTCCAGGGAAGGTGACTCAACTCCCTCCCTGGGCAGCCTCTGCCAGTGCCCAGTGACAATTTCCATGATAATTTTTTTCCTAATATTCAGCCTGAACCTCCCCTGGCAGAGCTTGAGGCCATTCCCTCTTGTCCTGTCCCCTATCACTTGGGAGAAGAGGCCAGCTCCCTCCTCTCTACAACCTCCTTTCAGGGAGTTGCAGAGAGCAAGGAGGTCTCCTCTCAGCCTCCTCTTCTCCAGGCTAAACACCCACAGCTCTCTCAGCCGCTCCTCATAAGGCCTGTTCTCCAGTCCCTTCACCAGCTTCATTGCTCTTCTCTGAACTCGGTCCAGAGCCTCAACATCCTTCTTGTGGTGAGGGGCCCAGAACTGAACACAGGATTCAACGTGTGGTTTCACCAGTGCCAAGTACAGAGGGAGAATAACCTGGTCACACCATTTCTGATACAAGCCAAGATGCCCTTGGCCTTCTTGGCCACCTGGGCCACTGCTGGCTCATGTTCAGTCACTGTCAACCAACATTCCCAGGTCCCTCTCCTCCAGGCAGTTTCCAGCCAGGCTTCTCCTAGTCTGTAGCTCTGCATAGGGTTGTTGTGCCCCAAGTGCAGGACCCGGCACCTGGCCTTGTTAACCCTCATCCCATTGGTCTCAGTCCATGGATCCAGCCTGTTCAGACCCCTTTGGNCCAGGGCACTTTGTGAGCTGCTGCCCAGGGATCAGACGCCACAGCCCTTCAGCTGCTGACAGGCACGACTCTGTCTCGCTGCTCAGCCAAAGGGACGAGGCTCCAAGCTGAAACCCAGCTCAGCCATGAGGCGCAACGTGGAGTCACCTGCATCAGACTCATCCTCCGACACGGAGGAGCCTGGTTTGGTGCCTCCTCCTTCTCCCAGCCATGCAGGACGTGATATGGCAGCACCCGAGGATGCTGCCAGCTCATCTCTCGCAGGAGAGAACTTTCAAGGTAAGCCTGATGAGTGCGGGGTGCCCAGCCTCTGGTGTCATTGGTGGGAGGAGAGCTGTGCCAAACCCAGACCCTCTTCAGCCCACAGGTTCCTCAGCAACCTATGGAACGTCATCAGTAGCCATCGCTTCCAGTCCATCTGGTGGGCTGATGACGGAAACAGCATCGTCATAGCAGAAAACCTCTTCATCGAGGAAGTGCTCAGGAGGAATATCTTTGAGACTGAGTCCATGGTGGGCTTCACCCTCCAACTCAACGTCCATGGATTCCAGCCGGTGGAAGGACATTCTCGTATCTCTATCTCCATCGGGAAGCTGCAAGCAATAGCAGCAGCAGGAGCTTCTCTGGGCAAGGTACATGAGTTCCTCCCCCATGAGAAAACCCTCCAGACATTGGGTGGGCAGAGGGTCACATTCAGCTATAAGAAACCTTTCCCAGGCAGGGAGCGAGGATGGGGGTGGGAGCACATGGCCCGAGTTTGTATCGGGGTCGTTGTCAGGAATTTCAAGTGCAGGATTTTGGATGGGGCAGAAGTACTGTCCAAAGGGTCTTGGTTACAGCTGTGAAAAGCAAGCACAGTCCCATCACTTGGGGGTCTTTCTGTGCTCGCTCTCTATCCAGATGAACCAAAAGTTTCAATCTTCTTGTGGCATCTACCG
>WAAB01024413.1:5886-17636 GCA_013389865.1 Piaya cayana
ACCCCCCCAGGTCCTTCTCCTCCAGGCACTTTCCAGCCAGGCTTCTCCTAGTCTGGAGCTGCTCAGGGTTGTTGTGCCCCAAGTGCAGGACCCGCCATTTGGCCTCGTTAAACCTCATCCCATTGGTCTCAGCCCATGGATCCAGCCTGTTCAGATCCCTTTGGAGCCTCCCGATCCTCCAGCAGATCCACACTCCCACCCAGCTCAGTGTCATCTGCAAACTTGCCAAAGAATTCTCTCTCTCTCCTCCATGTATTTTTGTGCTGTAAAAATATTTATATATGTTGATGATTTGACTTCAAGTCTGACTTGGACTATCAAAGTTGGTTATGCAGAGAAGGCACTAACAATGTGCCTTGTCATTAAGAGTGTTTTTACCTATGAAACTCAGTTTATTTGTATAACCTGACCCCTTTGGACGTCAGCCTCCTGATCCCCTCCACGTATTCTCATTTACAAGACGCGTCACGTAAGATTTTTTTTTTATTTGCCTTTGATTTTGCAGTTACTCAGTTGTCAGCGTAGACTGTTGATCACAGCTCTGACAAAAAGGAAGACCATTTTCTGAAGGAAGGAGGTGAACGGCATTTTTATTCACGCTACCTAAGCTAGATTTATAGCTCGAGGAAGTTATTTTCCTGTCTTAAGCACTTGAAAGAAGACGCGCTGCAGTCTATATAAGCCTCTTGTTCTCTGTGTTTTACAGCTACCTAGATGAATATGAAAATGGAGCATGGGGACAAAGTCAGGAGAGTGTCTTGTGAGCCTGAGATAGTAATTTTTTTTCAAGATACAAAAATAAAAGGTTCACTAGTTTTAAATTCTCTAGAAAATGTATCGCTGCTTCTCTGTGTAGCAAGCAGAAAGTTTCAAAGAAAACACGCACTTCCCGACAAGCACAAACTGTGAAACGTATTAGAAAATAAAAGTTTTAATGTCAATTATCATTAAAAACCTTATTTTCAGAAGCACTTCACGGTTTGTTCATGCTGAGAAGTACTTCTTATCTTTGAAATTTTCAGCCTGCTGCACCGAGCAAAATGGGTGCAATTTGCTTTTAATTGTTTTGAAACACCGTGTGCGAGAGAACATGACAGAATGCAAATTGCTTCTACAAGATGCAAGAGGCAGAGAGGGTTGTTGAATTTTGTGGGATCTCTCTGTGAGCTGAAAGCATGAGACTTATTACATTTTTAACAATAGGTCAGGAAGAAATGTCTGTTTCCCTTGTTTTCAGGGCGATGCAGAATTTCTCTCTATTTTTAGTTCGCAAGTCAAGAAACTGAAGGTTTCATAGTCACAGTGCACTAACAGTTCTGATCTCAGCAGCAAGTTTGGATCATGGGTCAGAACTAATGGGACTGACAGTATTTAAGGCTTCTTCAAATCAACCTGTCTGCCTCCCAGCTATGTTTATAGGGAATTAGCGCTCTGAAATGCCAGAACACTGAAGCACAGGGAATAAAGAGGAAGAACTAGAGACCCGTGGGCAGTTGCAGGGCTATGATCTCATTGCAGTGACAGGGACGTGGTGGGATAACTCGCATGATTGAAACTGAAATCTTTCAAGTGATAGATTGGATCTATCCGTGGATGAAGAATGTGGAAAAAAGCTTATGGATGAGAATTAGGGGACAAGGTTGTGAGTGTGTCCCCTGTTCACAGACCATCTGAACAGGACGAGGGAGTCAGTGATGTCTTCAGGCTGTTTGCATTCTTCTATATTTTAGTCCAAGCGCTGGGCAGAACCAGACTGCAGTGCTTAGGAAGGAGATGCAACTACAAGAGGAGACAAAATAGAAGAGAAGAATCTCAGGGGAATTCTCTCTTCAGTCCTCCAAACTCAAATAGTCCATCCTTATTCTAGTCAGAGCAGTGAGATAGGAATTATCCCCTTTTCTTTCACCTAGTCTTTTGCTGGCTTGAAGAATTTGAAAATCACAAGCTACCATGCAGTGTATGCAGTTCCAGAATTCTATCCTAACAGCCACTGTTATTGATCTAAAAGGAGAACTACTGACCATTGTGCATCTCCTTAATGAAGATGCACAGACTGCGTCCTTCAGACTGCAAAAAAGTTGCTTAGCTGTATTTTTAATAGGCGATTGGCAAGCAAATATATAATGGAAAATAAATTTCTTTTCTCCCTTTATCATTATATCACATGTTAAGTTTATACGGGTGTTACAGTACCTTAGAAAGAAATATTTAAGCAAAGCACAAACATAAGAGCCTGATCCAGAAGGTGAACCCTTCCCTGGAGGGGTTTAAGGGACGGGTGGACGAGGTGCTGAGGGACATGGGTTAGTGATTGATGGGAATGGTTGGACTCGATGATTCGGTGGGTCTCCTCCAACCTGGTGATTCTACGATTCTGGAGACAACTGTTTCTTGTTGGAGACAAGCCCTGTTTCTCATAGAGGNCCTGAGAGTAACCTCATGATGACAAGCCCTGTTTCTCATAGAGGATTTCAACCTCCCTGATATTTGCTGGAGAGACAGCACAGACAGGCACACAGAGTCCAGGAGATTCCTGCAGAATGTTGACGATAACTTTTTGATTTCAACAAGAAGAGATGCATTGCTGGACCTTGTACAAAGAACCAATGAAAGCCTGGCTGGTGATGTGAAAGTTTGTGGCAGCCTTGACTGCAGTGACCATGAGATCATGGACTTCAGGATCCTTTGTGGAATAAGCAGAGCAATTATCAAATTTACACCCCTGGACTTCAGGAGAGCTAATTTAACCTCTTCAAAGATCTACTTGAAGGAATCCCATGTGTTAGAGCTCTAGAAGGAAAGAGGTTGATTACTATTCAAGCACTATTTCTTCCAAGCTCAAGACCGATGCATCCCTAGGAGTAAGAAATCAAGCAAAGGACGCAGGACACCTCCATGCATGAGAAAGAACTTCTGCAAAAAATTAAAATGGGAGAAGGAATCTTACAGAACATGGGAAAAAGGGCTGGTCAGTTGCGGTGAATGCAGAAATGCTGTCAGAGTATGCAGACATGCAGCAAGGAAGCCTGGGGTCCATTTGGAATTAAATCTAGGAAGGGGCATCAAGGATAATAAGAAGGAAAACTCAAGTACATCAGTAACAGAAGGAAAATTAGGGAAAAGTTAGGCTCACTGCTGAATGAGGTGGGTGCCCTCACGGTGGAGGAGACAGAGAAGGTGGAATTGCTGAGTGTCTTCTATGCTTCAGCCTTTACTTCTGGTTCCTTAGGGAACCCAGAACCTGGAGGAAAGAAACAAAATCTGGAGAAAGGAGGACTTTCCCTTAGTCAAGGGAGATCAGGCTTGAGGTCATTTAGGCAAATAAGATACTCACAAATCCATAAGCCCTGATGGGATACACACATAAGTGCTGAGAGAGCTCACAGATGTTATTGCTGAGCCACTATCCATTATCTTTATGAGATTATGGAAAACAGGAGAGGTGCCTAAATGCTGGAGACAATCCAGTGCCACTCTGATCTTTGAAAAGGACAAGAAAGAGGACCCAGAAAACTATAGACCCCTAGAAAGGTGATGGAACTGGATGTCATCCTTAAGCATATGGAGGAAAAGAAGATTATTGGAAGGTCTCACCATTGGGAAATCATGCTTGACCAACCTGATAGCTTTCTATGACGGCACAGCTGGCAAGACAAACGATGGGAGGGCCATGAATGTTGTTTACCTCAGCTTCAGCAAGGCTTTTGACCCTGTCTCATGTAACATCCTCATAGATAAGCTTAGGAAGCAGGGGTTAGATAAGGAGACAGTGAGATGGATTGAGACCTGTCTGGATGGCAGCGCTCAGAGGCTTCTGACTGGTAGCACAGCCTAGTTTGAAGCCTGTAGCCAGTGCTAATTCCCACCACATAGATCATAGAATCATAGAATCATAGAATCGCCAGGTTGGAAGAGACCCATCGGATCATCGAGTCCAACCATTCCTATAAAACACTGGAGATATGGATAAGGAGCCCTGCAAGTGGCCCCCACATCTTTTTTGCACCGAACAATTCATAACTATTTTAGTTTTTGTGAAGTATGTGGAATCATAGAACAACCAGGTTGGAACAGACCCACCAGATCATTGAGTCCAACCATTCCTATGCGTGTATATGTAAATTATATGTACAAATCCACTAAATCATATTTGAGAGTGTGCTTTAAGAAGAGTGATGAGTCTGGGAAATTCTCAATATAATAATTAAAAAACGCCCTTGGTGGTGAGAAGCTGAGGACTGTTCAACATCTCAAATGCTTTGCACATCTTAGTGTGTCCTTCAGTTCAATCATCTTAGATCTCTAAAGGTCTCTGCTATAAGTGGCAGCACTGAGCTTCCTATACATGCATGAATTATTCATGTCCTCAATAGATACATTAAAAATAAATCTATTTAGGCTTTAATGAATATTAATAAGACCATTCACCTGCATAAGACATATATCTGCTCTAAAGAAATCGATATGGGGGTGTAGTTTATTGCCGGCGTGCCTGGAAACATACAACATGGGTCCACTAATACCAGCAAAAATATTCACTTTTAAGACTGGAGTTACTTCATCTTCAGCCTTCTGCAGGCTCACAGGGATTTAACTGAGTTGAAAGAAGAATATTATAGAGAGAAGCAGCAATTAAAACAGGGCCTGTTTGCTCAGGCCTTGTGCAAAAATTGGTCTCTGAAGGAAAAGTTAATATCAATATAAATCACATTCGTGAAAAGGTAAATATCCTAAACTACAAACTACGCACACAAATATCTACCCCACAGACAGTCAGATGTAGAGTTCTAGTTTATTTTACCACAATCACGTGTCCCTTACTCTGAAATGATCTCATTAAGACTGTAAAACCAGCAAATTATTTAGTAGCATATTGCTCCGCTGAAATCCACAGTGAATTAATCCTAGTAAGACTTTTAATTTCCTAATCAACTCTTTTAAAAAATGTGGTGCAGTTGAAATTTTGCTTTTGAATTTGTACAAGTATTTGTGACAACGTTTTTTTCCACTGGTCATTGAGGGCTTTGCATTCTTAAAAAATAAGGTGCAAAAATCCCCACAGGATCTTGGTTCTTCTCTTGAGTCATGCAGAGTAATTAGAAACCATTCTGCATCCAGGCTGAACAGTTACACTAATTAACACTGACACAACTTGCCACAAGCACTGTGCTGGTTTTTTTGCACATAAGGCACTATCAGCTCAGTTACACGAGCTTGCTGGAAATTCTGTAATTGCTCCATCGCAGGAGGTCGATTGCCCCATCAAGAAAGTGTCCAGCTTAGCAAATCTTGCTTCTCAGCCCCTTCCTTCTGTGTCACCCCTGGTTTTCTCTTCCATGTCCAGTTTTAAGGCTCGTGACAATATTTCGTCCTTGGGAGGACGTCCTCTACTCTTCTACCTCACATCAAGCTTTGTCTCTTCAGCTGTAACAGCCCACTGGGTCAATATCATAGAATCACAGAACCACCAGGTTGGAAGAGACCCACCGGATCATCGAGTCCAACCATTCCTATCAAATATGAAAGATGCTAATTAATCCTTCAGCTTGTTTGGATTTCTTCATTACTGTCAAAATGGGTTACAAGCCTTTTTCTTGCTAAAGACCACTGGACAAGGCAAAATGAGTCGTGTAATGCTCAGGTAGGCTCAGCTATAATGTGCTAAATAGAGTAATTATATTGATACGTGCACATTAAGACATCGATTTTGTTGTGAAAAAGCAGAACACGTGAGGCTGATTCATCTACTGCACAGCAGAACTAGATGGCTGGAAGAAAAGGAACTAGGATTCAGCTAAGTGGTGGTTTTTGTAACATGAGTCACTCGCCTGTCAAAGGCGGCTGAAATCTCAGCAAGAAAAGGTGACTGAAGGCGTCAGAAACTCTCACCCCACGCTTTCAAGATCCGTCACAAAGAGAAGAGAAATGATCAAACAGAAAGGTTAACGCGGCGTCAAGGTCACAGGCGTAAGATTTTCTCACCAAAAAATCTCTGTCAAAGACCCGGGTGACATTACACACGATAAATGTGAGAAAGCTTCTGACAAGCCCAAGAGCTTTCCAGGCATCATCTGAAGAGCGTATTTATGTCTTTCATAAAGAAGATATAAGTTTTTTTTTAAAACACCAACAAAATTTTTGGCTTTAGTAATCTCAGTTATAAAGGTGGAGTAGGCGTCCTGCAATTTGAACTCGGTTGTTTCCTAAATCTTCCCACTCTTTGTCCTTTTTATCTTTGTGCAAATCATGTTACGCTGCCTTGTAATCCTGCAATTGGTCCCTTGTCAAAAAAAGCTGCTGCTTAAGCATCTGCAGTTTAAAATCTCTCTCCCCTTTGCCTCATCTCAGATAAAAAGAAAAAAAAAGCACCTTTACTTGCTCATGTAGGAGTTTTTATTTTCTTAGTCTACCAGCTTGTCTCTACATGAACACAAGGTCAGATATAGTCGTGTCATCTACTTTATTTAGACCTGGCAAGGGCAGTGACAGCCCTTTGAGAACAATTTCCTTCCACTGACACAGGTTTGGCAACGAGAACTAAAGAGGGTTCTTCCTTGGCCATGTAGGCATTCGTATTGAAGTTGTATTTGGATTTTAAAAATGCTCCAAAATACTCCACAGAAAAAAAATTGCTGTTTCATTTAACCCACAGTGCCTAGAGGAGACAATCCACGGGGTATTTCTGTTACACTGAATGTTGAAGCAGGCAGGATTTTTCCAAGTATATTGGTTTAAATGAAACATGAGGGAGGGTCAGGCATGACATAAGGAAAAAATTTTTCCCAGAAAGGGTCATTGGGCACTGGCAGAGGCTGCCCAGGGAGGGGGTTGATTCACCTTCCCTGCGAGGGGTTTAAGGGTGGACGAGGTGCTGAGGGACATGGGTTAGTGATTGATGGGAATGGTTGGACTCCATGATACGGTGGGTCTCTTCCAACCTGGTGATTCTATGATTTCCATTCTTTTCATCCATTCCCAGACTGACTACCAATGTGACCAAGTTATCTGGTTCTTTATTATCCTGTTCCCACCAATATTACCTTTCATCCCAACAAAATCATCAATGACTCTGGAACTCCAGCCAGACTGTTAACACACTGGTCAGATTATTGATGGTCTTTAGGAAAAAAAAGACAATTCATACTCTAAGCTTGTAACTTACACATTTTTTCCTTCTAGCTTTCAAGATGTTTTGCATACTCCACACAGAAAAAAAAAAAAATCAGATGTCCGTGAACAGCTTCCTAGACTGTGTCTGACTACCTCTAATCACAGAATCACCGGGTTGGAAGAGACCCATCGGATCATCAAGTCCAACCATTCCTATCAAACACTAACCCACGTCTCTCAGGACCTCGTCTACCCGTGCCTTAAACTCCTCCAGGGAAGGCGAATCGACCACCTCCCTGGGCAGCATATTCCAATGCCTAATGACCCTTTCCATAAAAAAGGTATAATACTTGGATAAATAGTTATTGGTAGCTGTGGTGCTTCCTCACCTGAATTTTAACATAGAGTGATCAAGGTAATTAATTAAGAAAATCATATATTACAGTCGAGATGGAATACTACAAAAGCTTCCCTGAGCAGCCTGTTCCGGTACCTGATAGCCCTTTCAGTGAAGACATTTTCCCCAATGTCCAATTGGAACCTTCCCTAGTGCAACTTGAGGCAGTTGGTGGAAGGACGGAAACAGACGCCAGAGTCCTCGTTCACGCGAAATTAGTACATGGGGAACAGAAAACCATCACAGAGACTTACTATTCAATAAACTTAGGCCACTTTGGTACACAAAAAGAACTCCTCCTTTTGCTAAAAATGTCACTGAAAGTCTGAAAAACATCTTGAGCACAGGCTTATGAAGGTGAGCACTCCCACTTGGATTGGCTCAGATTTTGACCTTTGTTTCATGAAGGTGATGAGAAACAAAAGAAAAGGAAAATAAATATCCTGCAATGAATTCTAAGCTCCCTTACACTCTGGTCTCACCCATGTTCCAGTCCCTTCAGCCAAACAACGTTGGTTGGAAACCTGAGATGTACAGCACCATGGGAAAAGGAGGAAGGATCTATTTAAGTGTATTTTGTATGTGTTTGGGATGTGTCCAGGTTCTATAGAGTTTGCACCTTTATTCTGCTAAATTCCTGTAATGCGGAGATGCAGCAGCACTTGTGATCCAGCAGCCTCCTCATGTAGAGGAGGTGTCTAGACCATATATGACTTTAAAGGTGCCTTTCATTCCTACTCCTTCTATTTTAATTTGATCTTTTTCCTGAATGAAAATAAGACATTTTAATATCTTATATAGAAATAGAGTATCCATACCTGGCAGTTATTAAAATATATATTTTCCAGGACAAACCAGAATTTCCTCATTCGTGTGGCTTAAAACTTTCAGATCTGACTGAAAAAAGCCTTTAAAACAAATAAAATATTAATGCTTAATAAGAGGTAAGAAAACAGTGAAAATTGCAAAGTTTCATTTTGAAAAAATACGAAGTGTTAAAACCAAATTGCTATTAAATATTCATGGTTAAATTATTAAAATCCTTATTAAACCCCCCAAAGTCTTAAGTCATCATTCACAAGCTCTGTGTAATGCGACTTCAACCACTATAATATTTTTATAGATGGTCCCGTGGAATCGGCTCATGCACCTGATGCACGACAAGGGTCTGGCTGGTCTCAAGTCACCTGCTGTCTGATTCATATAAAGTTATAGTCAGGCTCACGTCCTGCTGCTGAGAACAACTCGGTTATGACCTGGAGGTAACAGAGAACCCATATTTCTTTCCTGAGTCGTTTCACACGCAGCAGCGTATGGAGCATCAATGAATCCCATTTATCTGGTCAGGTCTCCCGACAGCTGCTTCCGCTTATGGTTAATCTCTATTACTTTTGAAATAAGTGCAATGAGCCATTATACCAGACACTGACAACACTTTGTTTTCTCAAAGCAGTGTGAGAGAGCAGCAGGGAGGTTTCCTCCTGCATCTAACTCTGAGTGCATCATAACAGAAGGTTATGAACAGGCTGCCCAGGGAGGTGGTTGATTCACCTTCCCTGGAGGGGTTTAAGGGACGGGTGGACGAGGTGCTGAGGGACATGGGTTAGTGATTGATGGGAATGGTTGGACTCGATGACCCGGTGGGTCTCTTCCAGCCTGGTGATTCTATGATTCTAAATTCCAAAAATACACACAGAACTCCCAGCACAGCTTTCTATCTAATTCTGAAGTATCGTCCAGCTCAATTTAAAGCAAAGACAAGGGAGCTGTAGGTGCCATTTATATATTGCTGTATCTTGGAAAACTTTTCCTGCAAGAATACGAAGCATAGAGCAATATATGAGGTGCTGAGGGACATGGTGTAGTGTCTGATAGGAATGGTTGGACTTGATGATCCAGTGGGTCTCTTCCAACCTGGTGATTCTATGATTCAGCATCAGTTATGTTAATACTCATCACATAAAAACTGCTCAATCAGTGATGCAAGAACTGGAGGTCATCACCAAGATAAGGAGATGTGACAAATATATCAATGTGTTTTCTTCTTGTCATAATGAAATCTTGTGCTGNCCCCTGCCAACCGCACTTATCCGAAAAAAGTCACCCTCAGTAATTCTACATTTACTTCTGGGTGGGGGAAAAAAAAAATTGTAGGTCCAAGTATTATTTCTTTTAAATACCTGAGAAATGTCAGCTGTAAGACAGGATTTCTCTGAGCACTTCCAGTCACTTGGGCTTGATTCTACCCTTTTTGCCCTTGATTCAACCTAAATGCTCCTGTCACTGAAGAGAGTTTCATTAAATTGAAATTGAGCTCGATGAACTTTCATTGCAATCCCTAGCATAGGTATTATATTTCAGCAGCCTTATTTATAGGACTGATAGTTTATAATTTTATTTATTTTTTAGCAAAATAACAAATGGCTTGATGCTTAACACCTTAATAATTCTTTAAAGAATAATTTGATGATCCAATGGCTTTTCATTTGTAGTTTGTGTGCAGAAGTTTGAGCCATGAAAGAGGAGACTTAGCAGACAACATTCCAGTTCATACAGACACAACATAGAAGGCTTCAAACAAAAACAAATATAAGGAAATTAAGCTTTAGAGAGTGTTTAGCATCTTAGCCTGCTTTCTATTAATAAAATCCTTATTGACAGCTCAGTCCTCAGCATCTTTCTCCTACACTTTTTTCCTGGTAATTACCTTTCTGAACACATAATAAATCCTCTGCAGCATTACAAGTTCTGTAATTCATTTCTCCATCAGCATCAGCCCCAGACGGACTCTGCAGAGAATCTTACCAGTTCAATAGGGTAATAATACTAATTTTTATATTAATTCAGATTTACTTGCAGAAGCAAAACCCGTGGCTGTGAACCTGTATTGGATATGGTAGATACGGAACAAAAGTTAATTCTGTTCAGTGGTTCCAGAGCTTTCTGCATTTGGCCCTGTTCCTTCAGTGTGTTTCACCTGAGCAGATGTTTTAGCTGCAATTTTTGCTCAGATCAGAAAGACCAGTGCGGATATGAGTCCCCGTGAACTCTCAACAAACGCAGGGCTCATTCCAATGGTCTTATTTTGCTACTTCAGAACGATGATATACTGTATAGATCTTGTTTTTTTAATTTGTCAGTTTGAAGAGCTCAACTACATGCTGCTGGTTCATTAATTTTTATAGTAGGTGTTCACTGTGTCCTATATTTGTTGTAAATCTAGTTTAAAAAATAAGTTCACAGAACATTTTCCTCTTGGCTAAAATGACACAGCTAAAGGGAGCAGGTTTTGAACAGTGCCTGTGCCTGCTCTCTCTACAGGCAATATCAAAGTTGAGCACTACAGGTTTTCACTGGATTTTTTCCTTCTTGCAATGAGTTGCAAGCAGCATTTCCTCACCAGAACCTGATATTCTTCTTCGCTTAGTCTTCCTATACTATTTAGAGCCATTATTTGACAGATTTTGCTTTAACTTTATATTTATTCATTACCTTTTTGAGTTTTGAGCACCAAAGCGTGCTGAAAGGCACTAAACATGCTGCCTTTCCCATACCCCTCACCCCCCTTTCAGAATTTAAATACCATCTGCATTAGAACACATGCTTATGATTCTTCAGCACTTTTCTACCATCGGTGTTTTCATTACCTTCCTCAGCACAAATTAGCAGCTGGAGCAGTATCATTTTGATGAAGTCCTTAATGTCACCCATGCTAGAGTAATAACTCTTTAGCTGACTCCTTCGACCAATAAATAGAACAATCTCTTAACTGCATCATCCCTTTGCAGGCCAGAATGTCTCCAATTATTGCTACTGGGTCTGCTATTCAAATCCATGTAATCATTGCGAACTTAATATTGTAAATCCAGCTCTCGGTGTACGGTTGCACGTATTTGAAATACAGACTGAGATAAGAAACATTTCTAAGGAGAGATCTTTTATTCCATAAGCAAGAGTTACCTTAAGGTAGCTGCTCCTCACTCTCTCAGTGTTCAACATCATCATATGATTCACATTCATAATATTTCTCACACCAAAATTAAATATATTGTTGCAGTGTTGTAAAAGACAAAGATAGTAGCACCTAAAGCTATGAAGTAAGCTGCTGTTTACCAATCATAAGCACATTTTAAGAAAAACTTATTACTCTTCATTCTTATTCTCTAAAAATCCCATCATCACATATCTTCTACCACAAAAAATAAGGAAACACATGAACATTCTTCAATTTATTATTTGAAAT
>WAAB01024415.1:0-45468 GCA_013389865.1 Piaya cayana
CTCCTTCAGGGCTTGTGGAGGTGGAGGGGGCGGGTTGGAGCCCCTTCCTGCAAAGGTGCCCAGGCCTCCCCTCCTGCAGGGCCTGTGGGGGGTGAGGAAGGTGCTGCAACACCTGCCCTCGGGGCCTGTGAAGAGTGAGGGCGGAGCAGGAGCCTCTTCCTCCCAGGGTGCCTGGGCCTCCCCTCTCCTAGGGCATATGAAGGGCAAGAAAGGAGCTGAAGCCTCTTTCGCTGGGGGTGCTTGGGTCTCGTCTCCCCCAGGCCTGTGAAGGAAGAGTAAAGGGCTGAAGTCCAGTCCTCTGAGGCCTCTGAAGAGAGTGGAAGCCTTTTGTTCTGAGGGTGCCCAGACCTTGTCTCCCCCAAAGCCTTTGAAGGATGAGGGAGCTGCTGAAGAACCTCTTACCCTGGGAGCATCTGAATCTCAACTTCTGTAGGGTCTGAAGGATGAGGGAGGTGTCAGAGCCCTTTCCTCTAGGGGTGGTGGGACCTCACCTCCCCCAGCGCCTGAGAAGGGTGAGGAAGGTGCTGAAGCTCCTTCCCAGCAGGATAAACCCATTGATTTCAGTTCATGGTCGTGCTGAGGACGTTCCTGAGCATCATTCAGCAGGGAGGGTTGAGGTTCAGCTTCAGAGCTCTGCGCTCGGCAGTCTCAGGTGGCACCAGGTCAGATTGAATCAACTCAGTGTTTTCTTAAGAAATGAGCTTTGTGCTGGGAATAACCTCTTCCCACTGTCATTCTCAGGCCACGCAAAAGATGCTCTTAGCCTTGCCCAGATGCAGGAGCAGACGTTGCAGCTGGAACAGCAAGCAAAACTTAAGGTATGTTGGAACCCATCATGTGTAGGTGGTGTGGCGTGTTCTGGGACATACTCGATGGCTTCATTTACAACTTCATGTCCTGAGGGGTTTTGTAAATTCTGGAATATCACCAAGGTTTTTATTAGGGAGTGACAAGAATTTTCTGCAGGGAAACACAAAGTAGTTGGGTGGAGAACAGGCTTTTTCTCCTTTAAAGGGATTTGGGGATTGTCTGAGTGTTGGTTTGTTCTTTTTTTTTTAAATAAATAGTATCTAATCCTGAAATGGTTAATTATGAGATTTCATGCAAGCTAAGCAGGATACAAATGGATTTCTTGGGATATAATTGTCACTAACATCTCTCTGTAGCGTGTTGAGCTCATTAGTGGTGATTATTGTTTTGCCTTAATAGGAGTATGAAGCAGCCATAGAACAACTCAAGAGTGAGCAGATACGGGTACAAGCAGAAGAGAGACGGAAAACACTCAGTGAAGAAACAAAACAGCATCAAGCAGTAAGGAAATGAGGGGGAAGCCATAGGATGGGGAGACCTTCTTTTTATTCCCTTCTAGAAAAGGCAACGATGCATTAATTGCCCCTTTTTGGGAAGCAGGAGAAAGAGCAGGGTCACTTCCAGGGAGATGTCAGCTAGCTTGCACGCTGATAGCTCGTGTATGGTGACTATTTGCTTTGAGAGCACAGGAAATTAGGGCGCTGACTAATTCTATTTGATGATCTAGCTTGGGGAGATAGCGAAAACTGCTTATCTGGCACATGTTGCTTTTCATCCCATCCGAGTTTGGACTTTGACCGGGGCTGGTTCAGGGAGCTGCTCCTGCGTTCACTCCTGAAAGCTTGCGGTTCACAGTGCATTGTTTGAAGTCAAAGCAAACTCGATCGTGATTTATTTCTGCCGTGCTGTGCTTTACAGTTGTCGAGGAGGTAACTTGCAAGCCGTTCTGCTCTCTGTGTGTTTGAAGTAGAGATAATATCATCCCCTGTTACAGGGTCATCCTTGCTGGTGGGTGCAGGCCCTCCGACCACCTTCAGCGGAGTGTAGGTGACAGGGGTTTATTTGCCAGTTGCAGTGGAAAGTTGATGAGAGAAAACAATGAGGAACTTGAAAATTGATGAGATGCAGAGCTCACCTGACAGACAGCAGATCTTGGCAGTTCAATTGCTTGTAATTGTCAGTCCAGGTCATGTGGTTTAGAAAATCGTGTTTTTCCCAGTAAAGTAAATCTCCTTTTCTGGGCCAAAACCCGCTTGTTCTTTGGTTTTATACCCGTGATGCTTTAAAACAAAGTTAGATTATCTTTATTTCTCAGCATAGAGGAAGTTTTTGTGCTGGATGAGGATATTTTGCCCCAAACTTTGCCCTGTTCATATTCAAACCAGGGATTATTTTTTGGTTTTTTTGTTTGTGTGGGGTTATTTTTGCTTTATTTTGGTTTTTGCCCCCTGCTTTCTCCAAACCCCGCTGCCATCAGGACTAGGTTCTCTCTTAAACGCCTAATCTCTATATTCCTGTATTTATATTTGTACTCCTTCTTTTTGAAGCGAGCTCAATACCAGGACAAGTTGGCAAGGCAGCGCTATGATGAACAGATGCGACAGCAGGTATGATATTAATAGCTTCTTTCTCTAACCCAGCTGGGAACTGTCTTTTTTGAATCAAAGTGGTGATCTGGACCAGTGCCCTGTCCTGCTGGCCAGCTGGCTGATGCCAGACAGCGTTGCTTTCATCTCTGCTATCTTTTTTGGCATCAGCAGCACTGTCCAGGCAAACTAAACATCAAGAACTAAAGTGGCTAGAAGAGTGGGATTAAGAGTATGAATCTGGGAGATGGGGAGTGAAGGAATGTGCTTCAACCTAAGCACCAGCTTCTTGAAAACATTTGTAGTAGTTAAGCTTACGCAGATGCCTGCTTGACCGAGTCCTTACAGTCTTGACACATCTACTGTCGTCTCTGCCTTTAGCAACTTGTTAATGAAGAGAACCTGAGGAAGCAGGAAGAGTCTGTACAGAAGCAGGAGGCCATGAGGCGCGGTAAGCTGGCAATTTTTCTTTAGTTAGTGGCAGAGTGGGTGGGAGGATGAGTTCTCTGTGCTGATCTTTGACTCTTTGTCCAGTTTGATGCTCCATTAGAGCGATGTGTCGTTGTCCTTGGCAAGTAACAGGTAAATCCCAGTAGTGCTGGAAGTACCAGGTGCTTCCAAGATCCGTCTTACAGGCAGCTGCGCTTCTTAACATCTGCTCTATGGTACTTTAATTTTCCAGTGAACCATCAGCATCCCCTGATACAGCAGCTGAGATTCTGATTTTATACTGTGACAATCTAAAATAGAACCAGTCTTGAAGAGCGAAGAGAAACGAAAAATAGCTCACCTTTCTCTGAAAGGATGTTGAGG
Source organism: Piaya cayana (assembly GCA_013389865.1). Lineage (NCBI taxonomy): Eukaryota > Metazoa > Chordata > Aves > Cuculiformes > Coccyzidae > Piaya > Piaya cayana. Next base: position 3,210 of record WAAB01024415.1, read on the forward strand.
AGCAGCAGCAGCGCCTCATTCTGTGTTTTTATCCCTCTCTGTTGCTTTATCTCTTATTCTTCAGTTCGTCTCTGACTTAAGTTTGCCCTGAGCAGTTTTTCTGGTAATGAACTTCCAGAACGTAAAGATGATTATTGTCTCACACTGTACTCTTTGGAGAAGGCCTCCTGTTTGGTGTGTGACCCCTCTGACGAGAGAGGGAATATTCCTTGTCTGTCTTCTATAATATTGTACCAGTTGGATGTCTTTTGGGGGAAGGTGGGAGGAAAGAAAGATCTTAATTTGCTGCAATGGGACCGCACAGAGCTGCTGTGAAACCAGGGTGAAGCCGCGCGTCTCTTCCACCTGTTCTCTACACGGGATTAAGCCAACCCAGATTGACCTCTTTGCTCCTTTTCGATTTTTAAGCTACTGTGGAGCGAGAGATGGAGCTGCGGCACAAGAACGAAATGCTGCGTGTGGAGGCAGAGGCGAGGGCCCGCGCCAAGGCCGAGCGGGAGAACGCAGACATCATTCGGGAGCAGATCCGCTTGAAAGCTGCTGAGCATCGCCAGACAGTATTAGAGTCCCTCAAGTATGTGCCAACCACGAGAAGGGCATGGGTTGCCTTGCTGCTTTTGCAGGCTTCTCTCATTGTGTAGGAAAACCTACTGTTTATTCCTCTAAGCTCTGAGGAAAATCAAAAGTTAACTTGTACAATCTTGTACTATGAACAGTAGGAATTATATTAGAAAACCCTCTTTTCTACTTGTCTTCCTAAATTGTGAACCAGACAGTTTATAGCTTTGTAAATTTTACAGTTTTTCTAACAGTTTAGTTCAAGGCATAAAGTATTCTTGTCCCCAGAGGAGTGGCGTTTAGATTTCATTTCTTAATTTTGGGTCCTGTTGGAATTTTGAATTAAAAAAGCTTTAGAATGAAATACCTTTAATTACAGTTCAGCACCGATAATGTATTAAAGAAAGAAATTGATACCATCTTAATGCCAAATGGGTTTTTGGATTTAATCCCAGATCAGGTGTAGACATCAGATGATTATATATGTCTTTGCCGTGCTTGTTCATGTTTCAGCTCCCAGGTGACCCCCTTAGTTAGCTTTGGCCAGTCTGAAGATGATCGTTATAACCTTGTTTTATAAATTGTTTAGATTCAATCTTTGAAATCCCTTTCTGGTCTGTTTTCCCTTGCTGCTGGCTTACAGGACAGCTGGGATGCTCTTTGGGGAAGGATTCCGCGCTTTTGTAACAGACTGGGATAAAGTTACGGCTACGGTGAGTTGTTTAACAGCTGGACCACCATCTTTTTCCAAGACAGAAGAGCCCGGCAATGATTTCTTGGAGACATCAAGGTGTTTCGCAGCGCACTACTTAAAATTTTACAATGAAAGCATGTTTTTAGCAGCGTGGCTCATTAAAATAGACATTTTGCTTCAAGTCCGTCACCACCGTTTGCTCGACCCTCTGGTTTTATAAGCACAGGCTGATACAGAACATGCTTTGTGCCCCTGGGGAGAACAAGACGTGCTTTTAGTGGATCCTTTTGTAATCTCTAGGCTGTACCTGGGGTGCCTGCGGTGTCCAGAGCCTTTTGCAGATTAGCGCTCGGTGCTTTTAGCTACATATTCTCCTGACCTAGATACCGGTTTCCTGCATTATGGTCATTTTTGCTTCTAATGAGCTCTTGTCCTGTAAATTTGGGACATTTCGCTTTAAAAAGTACATATATTTTTGGAAAGGTGATAACACAGCTGGGCTCATTTTCTGTTGCTTTGGAAAATGACTATAAGGTAAGAATTAGAGGAACACAAAAATAACTGAATTAGCTCTGGATTTTGAGCTCTTCCTGACTCCTGTAAGGGCTGCTTTTTATTCTAACTGCCCATCCGTGTGACTAGGAAGGTTCGTCTCAAAGTTCTTTTATGCTTTGTGGGTGTTTTTTAATGGAACTCACTGTGCTTATCGGAGATTCGCTCCTTTGCTAGGTACTTCATGATAAATGGAAAGGGACCGTAATCAAGCTGGGTTTCGGAGCTGGCACGGTAATTGGGCTCTTCAGTGAGAGCCGAGTAATTGTCCTGTTTCGATGCAGAGCTGGCAGTCTTAAAGCCAGATTTCTTTGTATCGTGTAACATAAACATCAGCGAAGTCTGAAAGTCGGTGATAGTTAATCTCTGCCTGGATGGATCTGATGCAACAACCTGTAACTTTGCTTAGTTCTGGATGTTGTTAAAGCAGATGATGTCAGAGTGCACAAGATCGTTTGTCATAGTACCTTGTTTTTAGAAGGAGGCTGCTAAAAAGGTGAAATCTCTTTTGTGTTCTAAACTCCCTGTAAATGGAGATGAATTGGGTGCAGAGGAGGTCATATTCTTTGCTTCTTAGAGCTGCCAATTCTGAACCGTTCAAGTTTCCATCCAAGGCAGAGGTGATTTCACCCATTTAAGCAGAGCGAAACCGAACAGATGGTGTCTCGGGGTTTCTTGAACAACACCATCCTTGTCCTTGGGGCTTTTGACCTCGTTCTGCACTTGTAATAGAAGTCAACAGCTGCTTTTAAAGTAAGGAGCAGCTTTTTGGTCTTCTGTCTACCTGCCAAGTGTTTTTCCCCAATCCTTCCCCCTCCTTCTTTGCAGGTGGCAGGCTTAACCCTGCTGGCAGTGGGTGTTTACTCAGCCAAGAATGCCACGGCAGTAGCAGGGCGATACATCGAGGCACGGTTAGGAAAACCTTCCCTGGTGAGAGAAACCTCACGCATTACCATACTGGAGGCACTGAAACATCCCATCAAGGTAAAGTTCAGCTTTTGGTTTTGTGTTGCGCTCAGCCACGAGGATGCAAAGCTTCTTTTACAGCTCTTTATGTTGAGTAGGGAGCTTCCCATGGATCTAGAAATGGCTTAGTGGGGCGAGTTCAGTGTCGCTTCACATCACCTACTTGTCCTAGCGAGTTGTCAGAACTGTGGTTGGTTTTTACATGCTAAAATTGAATTTGTCCTCTCTAGGTTGGTAAACGTCTTACCAGCAAGGCTCAGGATGCCCTTGAAGGAGTTGTTCTCAGTGTGAGTACTTTATTTTCCTGTCTTGGGCTTTGAAGGATGACTTTGAAATACAAATAGGAGAGGCTGTTTCCTTAGCCTCACTCCAAAAGCTGTAGTTCCAGTAATTCTGGAGACATAACGCCTCTGGGTCCCTCAGACTGTAAATAAGCTGATGTGTTCAGTGCATTAAGTACTCTGTTAGTCTTATTTTTTTCTCCTCAGTGCAAAGCAGTTGGAAGTCTTAGTTCAGCCCTCGCCCTGCTGTAGTTTTATCCAGAGTTCCTCCTGTCTTATCGTATCTGTTGAGGATTATTAAACCTAGATCTGCTTGTAGGCCTAAAAGCTGAAGCAGCGTGTGCTTTTGCCCATCTCGTGAATGGTTCTTAACTTGCTAACGAGGGCTGCTTCTGCGTGTTGGCTTCTGAATTTGATTCCTGGGTATCAGGCAAATTTTAAGTGCTTCTTGAGGCTGCTGAGAGAGAATTCCTCTGCAGGGATCGCGCTCTCCTGATATCTCTACCACTGTAGTAATAAGGATGAGGATGAATGTTTGGCTTACATGAAAGGATTAGTACTGCAGAGAGCTCCTTATGTTTTCACAGATCCCTCTCAGGGCATCCAAAAGCAACTGAATATTTAGGCATTATCAATTCTTATAGTAGTTGCTGCACTGCTGCCTTGTTTTTTTTATAAAAGAGTTGTAGCCAAGCAGACAGAACTTTTAAATGGAGTAAATCCTGATATAGAAGGGGAAATGACCCCCATCTGGTGTGAAAACCAGCTGAAGTTAAGGCTTAAAAGCTTGAGGCTGTAGGAGTGCTGCCTACTTCTTGCTGTAAAGCTGACGGATGCAGGTGTCCCAATACTTTCTGTTCCTTAACTTTCAACCTTCTCTTGCAGCCACAGTTAGAAGCACGTGTGAGGGATATTGCCATAGCAACAAGAAACACGAAAAAGAACAAAAGCCTCTACAGGAACATTCTTATGTACGGTCCCCCCGGCACCGGGAAGACGCTCTTTGCCAAGGTAAAACCCTGCCAAGATTCTAGCAGCCTGCACGTTGCAGGGTGCTCGGAAAAACCTTGTGGTTTAAGCACCCTCTCCAGTCTAAGATTGTTGCTCTAGTCATGCATAAATGTTGTGTTCTTGTCTCTGCTGGGAAAGGAGGAAAGGGCATCCAGCTGCTTCAACTCTAGATTAGTGCAATCACTTGGATTCTAGTGCTGAGTGTAGGCAGAAGAGCCCTTCCATCTGCAAGAGGCCCTTGACAACTGCGACTTGTGAAATAGCAACACCAGCCGGCTTGTCTAAAAACCAGTGAGGGATAGCAGGGAAGACCCTGATCCCAGAGAAGGGATGGGGATGGCTTTGTGGTGCGAGTTTTCCAGTCAGGATGTGATTTTTTTTTTCTGATATGTTCTTCAGTGCTTGTCCACTAGATCTGAGGTTGCACAGACTAGTTCAAGAGTGGCAGATTGGATGTGCTGATACAAGTGGAATTTTTTGTCTCTATCAATACATTAAACACATTTACCAATAGTATTTTGCTGCCTGCTCTGGCAGTATAGAATCATAGAATCGTTAGGTTGGAAAAGACCCACTGGATCACTGAGTCCAACCATTCCCATCAATCACTAAACCATGTCCCTCAATGCCTCGATATGCTACATACTTTGTGTGTCTCAAGCCAGTAGTGAGGGACAGGTCTAGCAAATGACAACAGCATGTTTAATTCCTGGCTTTTGAATTTGTTTAAACAAATAAAATTTTGAATTGTGTGAGTTAAGCATAATAGTAGAGACTAGAGTTCTGTACAGCACAGGGGATGGAAGTTATAAACTAGACCATGAAGAAAATGGTGGAAGGAGAACAGTACACAAGTGAAAGATAAAGGTCTAAGCACTCTCAGCAGTGCCTTCTAGCATTAAAGATTCGTGCACTGCCAGATTTATCTTCCGTTCCCATTCAAAGCAGTGCTAAAAGCTGCTCTGAACTGACTCATCTCTTGAATACTTACCCTCCACGAATAAGCATGCTGATAGGACTAAACTACTTCTATTTCCCTCCTTGCCTTCTGTGGATTCGCAGTGAGGTGGAGCGCCTGACTCGCTGGTTCTGTTTCCTTCCAGAAATTAGCTGTGCACTCGGGCATGGATTATGCCATCATGACTGGTGGCGATGTTGCCCCCATGGGGCGCGAAGGAGTTACTGCCATGCATAAACTCTTCGACTGGGCCAACACCAGCAGGAGAGGGTAAGTGGACATTCCTCACAGTCCGAACTTTGCTTTCTCGCTCGAAGAAACCCACCACAATGATATAGTTCAAACCCCCAATCTCTGTTATTGAGTGATACTCTTGCATCGATGAGATAACACTTGACCGGGCATAACACTCCTGAAGTTTTCCTACAGTTGTTGCTTAGCAATATTAAAAAAGCTGAAAGCTTTTCTTCTGCTCCCTTAAACCCTTCTTATTGACTTCAGGTTTTCTACTTCAGATATTTCTCTTCAGAGCTTCATTCTGCTGGTCTCATCAGGCAGGTGGAGAGATATTGCTCACTTGAAGACTGGGGCATGTCTTTCAGACTGATTGCGTTTCTGGCACTAGTTATAAGACTTAGCACAAATGGAGAAGGCAGCCAGGTGTTTACGCTCTCTGGATATTAGGTTCCCTGTTGCAATTGCTCAGATTTTAGACACTGATATTGTTTGCGCCCGGCTTCTTGTTTACTTTTGAGTCTCAAGCAGAAGTAGGGAATGATGAGAAATAAGAGGGAGACAGATGCTAAAGGCATTGAGGCTCGATAGGTGTAAAAATCACAACTGGTGTGCTTTTTCAGTCACCTTTAAAAGCAAACTTTTATCTGCAGAAAAGCATTCGTGTTGAGGCTAAATCTTGACTCTCTGATTCTGTAAAAATATGTAGTTAATTGTTTCATGCTAGTGTAAATGGATTTTTGCGGTCCAGAGGTAGCTGAGGCATTGCTTGTCCAGCCAGGATATTAAAATTCAGTTGGGATCTTGCAGTGGGTGTCAGTTTGGGATTTTTGTGCTGTTTTGATTGCGGGTCTTCTGGAAATGTGGCCAACCAGTGATTTATGCTTTCTCTGATTGCTTTAGATGGGCATTATCTGGCAGTGTCTGTTTTAATCCTTGCTGCATTCATCATCTAAATGTTTCTTTTTTCCTCTTTACAAAGAAAACCCAAACTTGCAGGGCTGCATTTCCTAAGGATTTAAATTCTTTAAGCTTCTCCTACCCTGAGGAGCTGTGGAAGGAAAGGTGTAAGAATTTAAGTACGCTTAGAAAAAGAAGTTGGAGGAGAGATGAGGATACCTAACTGGATGAAGACTTCCAGTAAGGAATTCTCTTTCCCAGCACTGCCTGGCTCTGGATTTATTCTCTGTCGTGATAAATTCCTGTGCATTTTAACTTCATACGCTTCAGGTGGCCGTCTGTGGAAGTCATGAGGTCACACATGTCCATACACATCAATATTCTATATCTCCAGAAATGTTTGAGTATTTATTCCGGTTATCCAACAGTGTCAGCTGTTAGCACGGTGTTGCATTTATTAGCTGGAAGCTGTTGTGTTCTCGGCAGAGGCTGATCACGTTTTCAGAATAACATGAGTTGAGTAAAAGATCTTAATAGGACCTGAAATCCCTTGGAAGAAAGCTGATTTTGGAGCTAGGCAAGAAAATAATATGAGCTGTGACAGCTTTATGACCAACTTGCTTCTGTTATTGATAAACATCTTTACTTGCGTTGTCTCTTGGGAAGAGCATTGCCCTTGGGTTATAAGTGAATTTATTTCTGTGAATTATTCATTGGCTTTATTAATTCATTTCTCCACAGGTAATAAAACCATTAGATTATCGTTAGTGCGGCTTGGAACGGAAAAACCCAACAAAATAAAGCAGGTTGCAGGGGAGGGCTCTGCTCTTAGGTTTTCAGAGCGAGTCCAGAGAAGGGCAAGGAAGCTGGTGAAGGGGCTGGAGAACAGACCTGATGNTGTGGGTCTCTTCCAACCTGGTTGTTCTATGATTCTATATAAGGAGAATTGGCAGGAAGATGCTGTTGTTGCCAAGATATTTATGTACCTGGCTTGTACCTGTGGACATGTTCCCCTGAGTAGGAGGGGATGCTAAAATAAACACTCGTGCAAATACCTGGGGAGCCAGGTCTAAATTTCAAAGATCTGCTCCAGCTTGGCAGTAGCAGAGCCAGCGCTGTTAGATACCAGCCCTCTGCCAAGTTATAGACTCACAGAAGCATTTAGGTTGGAAAAGGCCTTTAAGGTTGTGTCCAACCCTTAACCCAGCACTGCCCACTCTACCACTGAATCATATCCCTCAGCACCACATCTCCATGGCTTTTTAAATCCTTCCAGGGATGGTGACTCCATCATTTCCCTGGGCAGCCTCTTTAAATGCTTGACAACACCTTTGGTGTGAAGAAATTTTTCCAGCTGGTCATGGGTATGGATGCCTGGGAGTAGGACAGGAGAATCCTCGAGCCATCTGAGCCTCACTTCCCCGACTCCTATTACTCTGCAGTGCTTTCCTTTTACAGGCTCTTGCTATTTGTGGATGAAGCGGATGCGTTTCTGCGGAAGAGGGCAACAGTAAGTACTTTGTCTGTTATCTGTGCCTACTGCAGAGTTAGTCAGCAGAGAGTTTTCTTATTTAACCTGATTAACTAGCTTCGAGAGGCAAAAGATTAAAACTGGCAGGTGCCCTACTACTCACCTAATTAAGCAGCGTAGAGATAAGAAATTAGTGTCTTGCAGCTGAATGGAATGAGAATCTCGACTGCCTCGAGAATTCTCCCTACGAAAGATGATGGGTGATGTCATCTTTTTGGAGGCTTTGCAGGAGACTGGGCAGTGGGAAAGAAAGGCACATCCTGAAAACAAGAGTGTTCCCACTGCAGAGTTGGTACCCTGCAGGGTTTGGGTTTTGTCCCAACCGATATTTATTTTGGAAAGTTTTCATAGCGGAACTGCTTTTTGCTTTGGTATCAAAACTACTCAAGCATCTTCCCCTCTGTACAAAGGATTTCTGTTTTCAAAGTCAGTCACCAGATTGTACATTGAATCTGGAACTGCTACGTGAACCGTGATGCTCTATTTAAAGAGCTGCCCCTAGAAGATTACTTCAAATGTGTGAATTCTTTGCTGTGGCTTATTTTCCTACTTCAGTGGTTAGAGCCCTGAGTTTAAAATTAGGAGAATCACTGAATGGCTGCGGCTAAACATTTTGGCTTTCTGCTTGAAGCTCTAACTTTTTCCTGGGTCTATAAATTGATCCTTTTTTTTCCCCCCCAAGGTATTCCAGTGCTTTGGGTTCTACCGTAATGCAAATGTTTAACCATAACAGAACTCACTTTGTCAATAATGCCGCTTGAAGTTGTGACCCCTCTCAGGTCCTCAAGCAGCTGATCTGCCTTTGGATTTCATCTTTGCAGGAGAAAATCAGTGAAGATCTCAGAGCAACTTTAAATGCATTCCTGCACAGAACAGGGCAGCACAGCAACAAGTGAGTATCCAGTTCGAGCCCTTCCAGCAGCCCTGAATTGAGGAAAGTCCTTACAGGGTCTGTGGTGTGGAAATGAAGGTTGGAAACATGAGTTCTTGTTCTACTAAGGACATGAAAAACCTGCGCAGAATATGCTGAATGGAGCGTACTCCTCTTATCTTTTCCTGGTACATGGAAAGGAGAACTTAGAAGGGCTGTTTGCAGGGTAGAGATCAGTGCTTGGGGAAAGGGTGTTTGACCCACGTTAGAAATGAGCAAAAGGGATCTTGAATTGTCTCTCACAACAACGATTCCCCTGCATATGGTGAGCAGTTCCCTTTCACCTATCATCAATACTCCCTTCAGCACTGGAGGGAAATCTTTTCTGAAACAGAGGTGATACTCGAACATCTTGATTGTCTTAATACGTTCTCTTTCGTGATCCCTGTTGTTTAAACAAGGACAATATTGGGCCCATGAAAATCAATATTGCAAAAGAAAATGCAGGGTTGATGCTAACTGGATGTTTCATAACCTCCAAAATCACTTCAGCACGGTGCTCGTTGGAGCTGCTGTTCCTCTCCAGCGCTGTGATGGCCTCTTTCCACGCTGTGCGTGTCTGTGCGGTGGGGGTGGCTTTGAAACTCGGAGGCGAATGAGTTTAAATCTGACCCCGTTTCTTTTGCGTGAGCTGCCTGCTCAGCCCGTGTGCAACGCTGCACATAAATGTCGGAGTCCCAGAGCTGTTTCCTTCACAGCTGCCGCTAGATTTGCTGAACGCAGATGATTTCAGGGCTGACTTGACAGCTGTGTGCGTGTGGGTGAGGTTCATTGCCAATCCATCCATGCTCCCGTTGTCACATTAATGTTAACTTCCTGCAGAGCGCCGCGCGCTTTAACAAGAGCCATTTCCTTGCTATCATAATAAAGAGGTGACCTTTTCCTCGGTTGTTTTCACATAATCCTTTGATTTTCCTGTGTGTGAGAGCTTTGCTTAGTTGTTAAACTTCTCCTCTTACAAAGAAATTGAGCCAACCAGCCAAGTTGTCTCTGTACGTGGAAAGGTGAGTTTCCTAGTGATGAGTTGCTGCCTTAGATCTTTCACTACAACCTGGTAGAGTAACCTCATGACAGTGAAATGTTCTAGGAGATCAGTGTTTCAGAAGAGCAGCAGGGCGTCTTTTGTCATTGGAGCATCTCTTGAACTTATTAAAACCAATCAGTTCTAATTCATAGTCGCTTTTATGTAGCTTCTCTGCACCCTCCTCCATCACAGGGAGGTGCCTTTCTAAAATGAGCAGATTGCTGGGAAGCGAAGTGTTGAGCCTGCAAGAACCTTGCAAGATCCTTCGTTTTCTCTTCAGTGTCTTCCGAAATGATACAGAGAACTACTCTGTACGTGCCGAGTTGAGTATTATTATTGTTAAACGATATTGTGGCTTGATTGCAGGAATAAATGTACGTTGGCAGAATTCATGTGTTCTGCAGGACTCAGAGCAAATGGTGCATAGGATAGAAATACAGGTTTGCAAGGTGAAAACTGGATGTCTTGAGCTCCCAGGTGATCTCAAGGAATGTCTTTTCCTCTATACCTGCAAAAGTGCTGAAGAGGTTTGGATAGAACTGCAGAAAGCTTAAAAATATCGGTGTATGTTTTAGCTTTAGATAGTTCCTGCTTTTCTAGGGAAGAGTCCTTTTCAGACTCATGATGTCTCATTGCTGTGGGTCTAGCCAAGTTATCTTTCTGAACGGATTTATATTATTTATATTTTGGCCCTCTCACTGAAAGGACAAGGGAGATGCTTCGCCCTCAAACAGAACAGTGGGGCTGTTGCTTTGCCAGATATTGAATTCAGCCCTAATTTCAGCTGAGCCATTGGAGGAGACTGGATGTGCCCTTGTGATTCATGCACTGCTTTTTACTTCTCAGCAGCTTTATCGCTGCTCTGGGCGATGAGGAGTCCTGTACGCGTGAATGGGAGTTCACTTGAACAAGTCTAATAGCGCGTGTAAATCCAGCTGGTTTGGTGGGACCCTGAGGGGCACTGTCACTTGGCAAGTGAATTGTCACCAACGGAACCAAGTGTTATAAACTGCTGGTTTAAACACCCAAAGAACTTTTTCCATTTTCTGACTGTGCCTGCATCTCTTGTTCTTTTGGACCAGTTTCAGGATAGAAACGAGCCAGGCCTGGATATAAGGTTACATATCAACCTTCATCCAAGCTGTCCTGCAGGGCTCTGCGGGGAAATCCTTGTTGGTAGAAAAGGAACAGTTTTGTGCCTGTGTTTTTCTTGGGTTGGTGAAGTTTTCTGCAGAAACGACAGCAAAGAACACAGCCCCCTGTAGACTAGGATTTAAATAGACTGCGGGAACGTCAATATTCCAATAGTCTGTGGTTAAAAGCCCATTTCAAATTATAACGCGCTATTAAGCTGGTAGAATCAATTAAAGCAGAATTGGCATCAGGAAGAAGCGTCATTACAAAGCAAAATAAAAAAGAAGGGAAAGAAGGGGCTTCTGGAATGCAGCAAGAGGGGGCAAGACCCAGAAACTGGGACGTCTGTAGCATGGAGCAAAGCTTGGTAAAACAAACCACCTTTGTTTTATGGCACCTATTGTGAATACCTCTCTGTACAGGTTAGGCTTGGTAGCAAGGAGGTGTTGTCAGCCTTGCTAGAAGGAAACAAGTCAGCTTTTAGCAGCTTCTGGAGACTGACCTTGCAGTGATAAACTTCCCTTATTCTTCGGCCAGGATGAGTCTGTTAAGTGCTCTGCAGCTCCGAGCTGGCTGAGGTTTCAGCGATGCCGTTGGCTTTCAGTTTGTCAGCCATTCACACGTTCAGAGCAGGACCAAGACAGCCCCTCGTGATTTTAGGCTGCTGTGCAGTTAGCAGCGTGAAGTCACTTCCCCAAGCTGGGATTTAAACTTGGAGGTATCTGTACTGGAAAACATCTCTGTTTTCCAGCCTTGTTCCATATTTAGAGGTCTCCAGGCATGTCAGGTGATGAAAGGTCTTTGGAACTGGTAGTTCTAGTGTTCAGGCGGGCTCGCTGATTTTAACTTGTACGGCTTTTTCAGTCTTTTCCTCTCTTGTTTCACGCTTCCAGGTTTATGCTTGTTTTAGCAAGCAACCAGCCTGAGCAGTTTGATTGGGCTATCAATGACCGAATAGATGAAATGGTGAACTTCGATCTGCCCCAGCTGGAAGAACGGGAGCGGCTTGTGCGAATGTATTTTGACAGGCATGTCTTGAAGCCAGCCACGGAGGGTAAACAGTGAGTATCCCTGCGGAGCTCTCCCACGCTATCAGATTCTCTTCCTTTTGTTGTTCTTCGTCTCCTTTTCTGTGCTATCTGCCACACTATCTATAAACCCACTTCAAACAAGACTTACGGAGAGATGTTGGAGAGATGCCTCTTGCTATCCTGGCACAAGATGAGGTGCTAGATTTTCGTGCTGTGGTTTGTTGTGCCCGTAAGATTTAGGAGACCGATTACTGCGCTGGAGGCAATAACGCTAGTAGGAACAGTGCTAAGCTCCTCATATCCAAGCACTTGTCTTGGCTTACAGAGACAAATCAGACCGGGTGATTTATTTCCTTGTGTTGTGCAGTCTTGCACTTTTCTGTTCTTAATCCAGGTGCGTGTGTTTTTGTGCCACGAAAGTGGTTTTTTTGGCTCCAAGTGAACAACTCTGTACTCAGACCAGAACTTTACACTGAGATTGACCTGCTCTTTGATTTCATTGTCAGTGTTGCTCTTTACAGAGCCTAACTCTGACTCCCCCAACCTCCTGTCATGTGACCGCGTGAAAACTAATCCCTGTTCTGCTTTTCAGACGTTTGAAGCTGGCCCAGTTTGACTATGGGAAAAAGTGCTCAGAGATTGCCAGGCTGACAGAGGGCATGTCTGGCCGAGAGATCTCTCAGCTCGCTGTGGCGTGGCAGGTGAGTAGGCCTCTTGTCACTGGGCTTCTTGGCTCATTTTTCCTTTCTGAAAGGGCTGGGTGTTTGATGTTGGATCCTGTTTCGTTTTGGAAGTTCCACACGGTGGTACGAGGATGCCGCTGGCTCCGAGGTAGGTGTCAGGATGTCAGCAGAATTCTCATCTCATTAACAGGAGCAAGTTTCATAATCACAAATGGGAAATCCCTTACCGAATTCAGGCAAAGTGTGTGACTTAGGGGTGGGTCTTGGCCAATTTTACTGCCCATTACTCATGTTGCAGCTCGAGAAGCTCAGTAAAGTCGATGCCTGAGGTTGTTTCACACTTTTTAAGGTGCAGAAAGTATTTATTCTTTCTAACCCGGTCAACTGCCATCGTTGTGAGGTGAGGCCCAAAGCAACCATTTGAGTACTGTTAGTCTTTATTTATTGTATATTAGTGTACAGTTCATTAATCAGGATTATTACGAGCTCTGCTTTCTGTGGGCTTCCAATTCTGAAACTCAGAATAAAGGGGTTTGTATTAAACTGATGGTGATGAGGTAATGGTGATGGTAAACCACCAGCTGTCATAGAATTTCTTTATTTCTTTTCATTTAATCAGAGAACCCCTTTGCTGTGTTCATGAAAGTCTTTGCTGCCAGGCGTTTCCTGTAATAAAAAGTTGTGATAAACGGTCCTTTTGCTGTTTATCAGCTTTGCTTTTTATCATCCCTTATCTCCTAGCTTGTCATTCCTCCCTGGGAGTGACCTCAGCGTTTATCATTCATCCTTTAAATGATCTTGGAAGGAAGGGAAAGCTGTGGGTGACGACTTCGTTATTGTTGCCCTGATCGCTTTTTTTAAAAGGTACCTCATAGCCCCAGAACTCTTTAATGAGATTTTCTGTAAAATTGCAGCAGGAGGTCGTGCTCTGCTGCCACAAGACTGTCGAGGAGCTTGAAAATTAGAGATGCAGTAGGGAGCGGGCAGAAAGGTACCGATAGTTTCGAAGTAGGAACTGCAGGAAGCTTCATCTGTGCTAAAAATCAGTTTTTCTGAAACAAGGATCTTTATATCTTAATCCCCTGTTGATCAGGACAGGGATCGTGATGTGTCGTGGGTCGAGCTTTTTGCAGCTGGTGGTGGGAGACGTGGGCTTTTCTCAGGAGCTGGCTGAGTGGATACAGTCCGTTAACGAAGGCGTCCAAGAAGTTAAACTCATTTCTTGATACAGATTTCTGGAGCTGTTGATCCTAAGTGATCCCAAGTGATCTGTAAAGCTCCAGCAGCTCCAGCTCCGAATTCCTCGACTCAATGACTNGCTCCCAATTCCTCGACTCAATGACTGAAACAGAACCCGTAGGGTTCTGTTTCAGTCATTGAGTCGAGGAATTGGGAGCTGGAGCTGCCGGAGCTTTACAAGAGGCTGGGTTTGTGCTAGATTTGACCCACTGACTTTTGACTGTGACGAGACTTGTCAGGACCTACCTTTGGGTTTGCCTTTTAAGTACGTAGGATCTAGCACTTGATTAGCTGCTTGATTAACCTCTCTGAGACGGCGTCTTAAATACTCTTAACCCCAGCTGATCTCTTGAATGATGAGGGGGCCTGGCTCAGGGGGTGGCTGTGTAGCCGGTACAACGCTCTGTATGAGGGAAGGATCAAAGCTGCAGCCTGACGAGTGTTTTAGGCGGCGTTAGCCTTGCCTCCTTTCTGCCCTCCTTTCCATTGTGCTGGTGCCCCTCGTGAACTGGGTCAGGGAGCTGGTCAGGGCTAAAAATAGCTTGGCGAGGCGGTTAACTGCACAGCTACTACGTCCTGGCGTGGCTGCGGGTGGATCAGGATAGGCAGAGGGGCTTTGAAGTGTGGATCTGCTGGAGGGTAGGGAGGCTCTGCAAAGGGATCTGAACAGGCTGGACCGCTGGGCTAAGTCTAATGGGATGAGGTTTAACACAGCCAAATGGCGGGTCCTGCACTTGGGGCACAACAACCCTGAGCAGAGCTACAGACTGGGAGAAGTCTGGCTGGAAAGTGCCTGGAGGAGAAGGACCTGGGGGAGTTGGTGACAGTGACTGACCATGAGCCAGCAGTGGCCCAGGTGGCCAAGAAGGTCAATGGCATCTTGGCTCGTATCAGAAACAGTGTGACCAGCAGGTCCAGGGAGGTTCTTCTCCCTCTGTACTCGGCACTGNGGAGACCTCATTGCTCTCTCCAACTACCTGAAAGGAGGTTGTGGAGAGGAGGGAGCTGGGCTCTTCTCCCAAGTGACAGGGGACAGGACAAGGGGGAATGGCCTCAAGCTCCACCAGGGGAGATTTAGGCTGGAGAATAGGAGGAAGTTTTTTATGGAAAGGGTCATTAGGCAATGGAACAGGCTGCCCAGGGAGGTGGTTGATTCACCTTCCCTGGAGGTGTTTAAGGCACGAGTAGATGAGGTGCTGAGGGACATGGTTTAGTGTTTGATAGGAATGGTTGGACTCAATGATCCAATGGGTCTCTTCCAACCTGGTGATTCTATGATTCTATGAACCAGCGTAAGTGGCTCAAGAACACGTTTACCAGGCTTCGCTCTGTGGGATGCGACTGCTGCAAGGTAGTTAATGTGCTACAGATGGGACTGTTAACTCTTGAACCGTTTAAACTCCTGTGGGCGTGAACTCCTGATTCAAGATGCCGCCTGCAGATGGCTGATGTGGGAAATAACCTGATGTGAGCAGCACATTCGTGAATACACACTTGAATTTTAAGCAGTTTGCAGGCTGCGATTTTTGTCTGCCTTGGATGCTGGGAGCTATGAGGGAGCTCTAAAAGGGCTTAACCTGAGGATTTAGGGAGCCTCTTTTCATAGAATCATAGAATCACCAGGTTGGAAGAGACCGACTGGATCACCGAGTCCAACCATTCCCATCAAACACTAACCCATGTCCCTCAGCACCTCGTCTACTCGTGCCTTAAACACCTCCAGGGAAGGCGAATCAACCACCTCCCTGGGCAGCATATTCCAATGCCTAATCACCCTTTCCGTAAAAAAGGATTTTAATTTTATGATTCTAAGGTCTAACATCTGGACTTCCCACTCGGTTCCCTACTTCCAGTTGCTTTTTGTGCTCTGTTTCTACCCAAAGCGTTATGCCAGGCGAACAACACAGGCAGGGGAGGGATGATCTACAAGTTGAGAAGATATGGAGCAGAAAGAGCCAAGAAAAGGGAAAAAGGTGTCCATCATTCTGGTCTGGTCTTAGTAACCTCTTACAGAGCTGGTAAACAGCTGGTGTCATGAACCTAGAGCTCTTCCAAAGTCCTCAAAGCAGACTTGAAGCAACTCTGTGTCAAGACGTTTACGTTTCCAACGCTTTTCCAGATAGGCTCATCGCAGCAGCTGCTGAAATGCAGTTTGCCTGAGGTCTCTGTTTCGTAAATAAATTGAGTTGAGCCATTCTGGGGAAGATTACAGCACAAAAACCCTGGTGGAAACTGCCGCCTGCGAATGCTGGAGCAGCTTAAGCCCACCATAAGCTGTGGGCTTGAAATGGATTGGCTGTCACTTAGAAGTTCTGATGCTTAGACGAAGTTCTAATTCAGTTGTTTCAGCCGGACTCAGTTTGTTCTGAATCTACCAAACAGAGAAATTAAGATGCAGAAAAGCGTAGGGTGCAGCAGCCTCTAGCACTGGGGAAGATGCTGCTGTCTGGCACAACTAATGGCCTGCCTGATAGAAATCCATTTTTATCTCTTCTGCAGAAGAAACGGCCATTCCCTTTTGTCCTTGTGCTCTTCTGTTTCCCATATCCAATCCCTTACGAACACAGCATGGATTAGGTGCATTCACACACTTAAAAATTCCCTTCAGATCTGCTTGGAGTAATGTGCAGACTTTCTAGTTCTGCACCCTGTGCTTGAGCGCGTTGAGATGCTTTAGATAATGTAAAAATAACAACCTTTTGCTATTCCAAGCTGTGATCTTTGGAAAAAACGTTTTGAAGGGAACTCCCAGGAGTTTTACGCCTCAGGTGAGCTTCCTGTCATTGCCTTCCCTTCAGTGCCACTGACATAAATGCCTTTGTGCTCCGTGAGCCTTGTTTGTATTTAAAAAAATAATAGAAGAATCATCCGTTTGACCAAGTTACGGGAAGGATTTAATGGTTCTGTGCTGGTCTGAGCTGAAAGACGTGAGAAATAAGCAGGGGGATAGGGTGTTCTTGCGTGTTGGGTTTTTCTGAGCAGGCTTTTTCATTATAAACATGATTCAAAGGATACAGATTTGTTAAAATAAACTGTGGTTCTTGGCTGAAATAGAAATATTAGTCCTTTAGGCTGGTCTATATTCCATCCCTCTACTCCCCGCCCCGAGCCCAAATGCTCGTGTTTTCAGCTTATTTCATAATTCGATTTGAGTAGCAAAACACAAACAGTGTCACTGGGAAAAAATGGGTTAAAATGTGTCCATGCGGGAGGCAGGAGTATGAATATAAATGAAGCGCAGGAGCGGGTTTTTGTGTGTGCACGAGCTGCTCCCAGAAGGGCCAGCTGCTTCTCCCATTTGCTTTCTTGACAGCCAGGGCCCGAGGCTTTCTATAAATAGAAAGTCATTGAGAAAATCAACAGAGCGTGAACTGCACAGCTTTGCAGGAGTTTCCACCGGTGGATTTATGGGCGATGCAGAGGTGGGGAGGAAGGGAAGCCGTCCTCTCCGTTCTGTGGAGGCAGCCAGCACATCCCAGGAAAGCTCTAACTCCATTTTAAAACGCCTGATCCTCCTGGATGGAAGGTTGCATTGATAAAGGGCCGTGGCTCCTCGTAGCTTTGTGTCCCCAGTCATGTCCTGCAATAAAAATAAAAATAGAAAGGGGCGTGGGTGGGTTTTGGGGTTGAGTTAGTGAGGATACTGCGGCCGAACAGCACCTTTCACCCTTTGCGTGGTGGTGGAGAAGATAAGTCCTGTTGTGTAGATGTTGTATAAACATTTGGGGCAGCAGGGAGGTTACGGGGACAGTGCGATGCTGTCACCTGTGGGATGGAGCTGCCCCGCTGCTCAAGATGCCTCCTGCTCCGTTACTGAATATGGAGGAGAAGCGTCTTTATGCAAAGCAAATCCTCTGATTGCAAACCTTCTATTCCTCTGCGCCCCTTGCCTGTGGCCGGCGTCTAGCTTGAACTGTTAGCATCAGCCTAACTTGTCCCTTCTGCCTTAAGGAGGGATTGCAAAGGTTTTACCCAGGGAAGAATCTGGTTTGATGCTTCTGGCAGTGAAAACCAGTGCCTGCCGCCTCTGTGCAGTTTGTGCTTGTGATATAACCAGTTCCGTGGAAGGAGCTTCCAGGAAAGGGCTGGAAACTAGACTAGAGAAGACTGGAAACCAACTCGGTTTTTTTCCCACTGCCTGAAGTAATTATTCCCCCTGCAGTGGGGCAGCAGTGATCGAATAGACAGACATGATCTACTGTGCTGGGGTAGTCGATACTGTGATGAGTTGTGCCAGTGGAGGTTTAGACTGGATATTAGGGAAAATTTCTTTTTATGAAAGAGCGGTGAAGCATTTTAAGAGGCTGCCTAAGGCAGTGGCGGAGCCTCCATCCCTGGAGGGGTTGAAAAAACGTGCAGTTGTGGCACTTCAGGACACTGTTTAGCAGCTGCAGTGGGGTTGGGTTGATGATTGGACAGGTATGAAGGAGCAAACAAGAGAGCAGGGCTGATCTTGATTGTAGGAATTGTCGTCACTAACTTCTGTCTCTTCTGCCTTTGCCTCTCCAGGCTGCCGCTTACGCCTCAGAGGACGGTGTTCTCACAGAGGCCATGATTGATGCTCGCGTGGCTGATGCTGTGCAGCAACACAAACAGAAGATGGAGTGGCTGAAAACGGAGGGTGCTGAAGCGAGCAAAGGGGCTGGCAGCGACCCGCTCCTGCCTTTCCCCACAGGAACAGCGGTGTGAGAAGTCTGCAGGCTTCAGACCAGCGTGTGTCGGGGTGCGGGCGTGGGAGAAGGCGGGGAGGGTCTCTGGGGCGATCGTTTGGTGGAATCATGTGTCGAACTGTGTCCGTTGGTGCGGGGAAGGGGGTGTTGCCTCAGCCCCGCCTTTGTGTCCGTGTTTTTAAAATGCACCAAGAAAATCTGGTCTAAATAAGGCAGAAGGTGCTGTATTAAAGGACTCCCTGGCTGAAATACCATCAGCTGTGTTAGTCTGTGTGTCTGTCCTGCTGGAGAGGCCCAAACTCCAGACCCTTCTGCCATTTGACACTGTTCTGGGTCATCCCAGTGCTACAGGCATGGGGAACACGGGGCTGGTCCAAGCCTGCTACTCCCATATCTTTGAATTCAAAGGGTTTACGCTCCATCAGAGCAATTTCTTATCATTTTCCACAGGTCCCGCCCATGACTCGCCTCCTTACTCACCTCTGTGTGGCATCACTCCTTTCTCTCTTGTGGTCATCCAGACTCTGGGTGGGCTCTACACACACTCCCTGGATCACAAAAAGGTTTAACTGCAGTGGAGCAAGCGGCGCTTTTACTGCACAGTCTTGAAAACGCTGCTGAGGGTGCCAGGGAGCCCTTCAGCCGCTGCCGAGCTGCAGCAGGAGCTGCTGCTTCCCACATTCTGCCGTGTCTGCTCTGGTTATACAACCCACAGTGCTTTGTTTGCTTTCTCCAACCCGGTTCTTGCTGCTACAGCTGAGAGCAGCCCTAGGTGTTTTCCCCCCAAGTACCTCAGCTCTCTGAGGAGGTGAGTAGGCAAAGCTGTCAGTCTGTCTGTCTGGCACGCAGGGCTCCAGCGTGGTCTGGAGAGAGGGAGAGGTGTGAGTGGGGCTTGTTTGCTACTGCCTGCTGCCACCAAGCTGCTTTTGCTGGAGTGTCCTGCTGCCTTTCTGGAATAGCTGAGAAACGTGCCATTATCAAGTCATGAACGCAGGCCTGTCTCCATCAGCTGACATTTGTTCTGTCTGTGGAGATGAGAGGTCAGAAAATCTCTTGGTATTTTTTTGGTTTGGCGTTGTTTGTTGGTTTTTTTTTTCTCTGCGTTTGAACTGGATTTGAACCCTGAATCTGTTTCTGTAACCGCACTGTGCAAGCACAGTTGCCTGACCTAAATCTGTGCCCTTGAGTACCTTGCTGAGATGTTCTCCTCTGACAGGAGCCGACAGCAATCTCGGCTTTGTCCATTTCGCTGGTGGTTGTTTCCGAGCTGTGTCAGATGAGCACTGACAAGAGCTTGCGAGCAGGGGAGCGGAACAGGGCTGGTCCTCGGGCTCCTCGGAACAGGGAGCCTTGTGGGACACCAGGAAAAAGAACGACTCTTGAGGCTGTCTTGGCCTTTCCGGCTTCTATCTTTAGTTCTCCAATATTTTCCCCTAGATTCTAGGTAGAATTCGAAGACATGTCTTGGAAGCTGCTCCCTTGTTCAGGATGGATGTCCTACAGCAGCACCACGTGCCCTGCTGACGTGTACATGGTGTGAGGTGCTGGAAGCGAGAATCCCTGTATGGACTGAAAAAACTGTGTGTTTTGTGTCCCGACTGACTGAAATAAACTCGAATGCCAGTGTTTTCCCCTCCCGTTCAGCCTAGGTGTAGTTGTCCCTTAGCTCCCTGATGTAAAAGGGATTAGCTGTCATCGGATTTCCTCTTCCTAGTAGGATTTTACTGGAATTGTGTTTCTGTGAAGCCCCAAGAGATGGAAGGAGGTGAAGCAGAGCCACTGTGCTAAGAGCCCTTATGGGAGGGGGCAGCCTGATATCAGTGTGATTAAAAAAAACCTCTTAATTGTGACAAATACCTTCAATACTTTTCCTCTCTCTTCCATAATCATCTCCACAAAGCGCAAAAGGAGCTGGAGGAGGGGAAAGGTGCTCTTGGCCTTGTGCTGTCTGACTGCGCTTTCGCTGAGGCCGAGGGCTGGGAAGCAAATCCAGCTTTAAAGCTGCGTGAAAGGCACCGCGGCTGCTGTCTCAGCTGTTTGAGGCATTTCCTCCTTCAGATTGCACCAGGAACCTACCTGGAAGCAGAGGGGAACGCTTCTAATGAGCTGTGATCTCTGCTTCTCTGATTAATTGCTGATTCTGGAGAATAATTAGTGAGAAGTAGCCTCTTGCTGTCGCGGGGAAGACAGCAGGAAGGCTGACCTAGGGATTCTCAGGCTCGATTGAGTGGAGAAGTGAGTTTTTAAGGGTTTTTAATGACCACTTTTAACGGCTGAGGCCACTAGTCCTTACCTGAGTGTTGTATGGGCATGGTGCCTTGGAGAACATAGGGATGATTTAGTGTTTGATAGGAATGGTTGGACTCGATGATCCAGGGGGTCTCTTCCAACCTGATGATTCTATGCTAGCTCTGTGTGACCTGCTAGCTGGTGCTGCCTTTATCCAAAGGGGTGAAGCTCTTTCTGTCTCTTGGGCAGCAAGGCTTGAAAGTACCATTTTTCCCCAGTGTCAACACTTCAGTTTTCATTTCCAAAGGAAATAATGTTCTCCATGCACACTTTCAGCCTTGCACGCTGCTCCTCCTCCCTTCCCATCTCATGCCAGGGGCTGTTGAATCCAGCTCTCTCGGTGCCCCCCAGATGCTGTTGCTACCAGCTCTTTAAATCCTGCTTTTTGCAAAGAGATTCCTTGTCCCTCTGGCTTTGTCCGTCTCTCCTAGCCACCAGCCAGGTGATTTCATGCCCTGCTGCCCGCCAGATAGCTGCGCGAGTCGCTGTCGCTGCTGCTGCTCATGTGGAAGGCAGCAGGGAAGGAGGAGAAAAAAGGCTTCGTTTGACTCCTGCCTCATCAAAGATTTAAATTCAGTCACCTCTGCCAGCCCCGTCGGTCCGTGTGGTTTGCTGTCAGCTCACGATGGATGATGTCCCCGTGGAGGTGGCACCCAGCTATGTGTTAGCGCTCCGTGCGGGGACACAGGATGGCAACCCCAGGCTGAGGTTCTCTCCTCTGATGGCACCGAGTGAGTTATGAGCTAATAGCACTTTATTAAAATAGCACTTTGCGGCGGAGAGCAAATCTAAGAGCAGACGGATTAGCAAGCCATCCATCACTGCCAGTCTTGGCCGCTGCCAGCTGAAACGCCTTCTCTGGGCTCCCGTGGCGCAGCGGGGAGACAGATTTACAGCAGGGTCATCTGTCCCCAGCTGCCATCTCTTGAAGAGCTGATTTTTGAATGGGATGCACTGGTAGCGAAGAGCCGTGGTGCTTTCTCACCAGCGCATGTCCTGTGCTGTAGGGCTTGTGCATCCCTGAGTGTTTTCACGGATTCCTGGTGCTCTGCTAGACCTTGTGGACACAGACACCAACCACTCAGGCACTGGGATAAGGTGAAGGCTCCTTTTTCCTTCTCTTTCCCCCCATTCCTTGAGGTAGTGCAGCCTTAGCAAGTCTTGGTGTTGTCTTCTGCTACACGTCTTCTCCTGGAATGAAGCTTTAGCAGGCTTTGATGGGAATGGTTGGACTCGATGATCCGGTGGGTCTCTTCCAACCTGGTGATTCTATGATTCTTTGATTCCCAGGCTGCACAACTTTATTATTTTATAAGGCGCACACTTGGGTAGCTCCGAGATGTCCCCAGGCAGTCCTCCAGCTCTTGCCCTGTTTCTCATTGTTCTCACCCAAGAAGAACTCAAATTGTCTCTGTCCATTTCTCACCCCCAAGACGTGATTTGAGGTGCCAGCGCCCGTAACCATCAGTCAGTTCCATGACAACAGCTCCCTCCCTTGCTGCCTGCGTGATTTTCTTTCCTCTCCTGCTGCTCTGGGTTTTATTCTTGTGGGGATTTCTTTGTTTGGCTGTTGGGCATTTTATGGCTGCTCAGCTTTCACGTGGTGTTTGCTCCAAGCCTCAGCTTGGCCCAGACTTGGAGAAGGACTCGTGCATCAGTATCTTTGTGCATAAGGACCAAACTCTCAGTGTCAGCCTTGCGCTCTCTTTGTGTGTGTGTGTGAGATCCTGGTCCAGGAGAGCAAAGAACACACTGAAGGATGTTAAAAAGCTCATTCAAGGAGGCAGATTTTGTCCTGCCAGGATGGAAGATGAACACTCCACTCCCTGTTGGTGCCAAAGCCCTCACAGGAGAGGCCACGCTCCTCTCACCCAGGATTTGGGGTTTGACACTGAAATATTTATCATCTTTTTACATCAGTTTTGGACTCTAGAGCTTCTCAGTCTTTCCAGTGAGTGGGAGACAAGCCAGCTAAAATCTGGGACAGGATCCTAGGGTGTCACTTAATCTGGGGGCAATTGCACAGCCCGTCTTCCCCTCAGCCCCTGCACCCCAGCTGCTCTCCAGCCGCTGCCCCAGGAGCCTCCTTTGGTTCAAAGGCTTGGAAAAAACACTCAGATGCAAAACATGCAAAAAACTATTTTACTGACAAACAGCAAAGGACGGGCTTAGTTTCAGGAGCTGAACCGGTTATCCATGATATAAACATGTTCTTGAAAGGGAAGGAATGGCTGAAATACACTCACTCGTTGACCCAAATAAAATCACAGTGTGCTTTTTTTCTATTGTCTCCCACCCCCGAGCTCTCGGCAGCCTTCGGCTGCTCCCCTCCGCTCCGGCACAGCATCGTCACGACTCCCAGCGTGGAGAACAGAAACCGGAGGTGATGTTTGCCCGTGCAAGTGTATTTAATAAAAATAAATTAGCCATTATTGCTTTTCAACTACAGTAGAGATTACTCCGTGATTAGACTCGGAGCCGAGCCTAATCTCTTTCTCTGTTCGTATCAAGGTCTGTTGTACCTCTCCCTGTCCAATGTGTGCAAAACTGGTTTGAGCGCAGAAAAAAACAAAAACAAAACCAAAAGAAGGATTAACCATCAGGGAAAACAGCACTCCAAGTTGTGTTCTTGTATTCTCACTGCAAAGTGCTACTGGAATAAATCTCTCCCTAACCTTTCTGCTCCGTCCTGCGAGAGTTTCCGCTGCCTTCGGCACCGAGAGCGGAGGGTGCCCAGCGCCTCGCAGGATCGTCCCTCTGCGGAAATCCCAGAGCTCAGCCTGAAGAGGTGACTAAAACCAGCAACCCCCTTGGAGAAGAAATGGGTGCAAATGAATGGGGGGGGAGGGACTAGAGACGAAGAATGGGCTTCATGCAGCGAGCAGGTGATGACACACGCACGGATATAAACACACTGACACACACACACACACGTGGAACAGTGTCCCGAGAGCCTAGGGAGGCCGCAGCAGCCCAGACTCACTGTAGAGCTCCTCCTTACACCTGCCCACGTTTTCTACCCCTCTGGTTCCTCCTCTTTTGCCCCAGCAGCTCTCGTGCGTGGAGGTTGCAGGCCTGGCGGGGGTGTCTCCCACCCCCATAATTTTGCTTCCGTCTTTGTGCTTTCATCTCCATCCCAGGGCAGGACCAGCAGTCCTGTGCCCCTGCCTAGCAGCTAACGCCCCCATCTGTCCCCTGCCTTGGTTTCAGAGACCATCCAGGATACAGAGCATTTAATCCCTGCTTCTTTCTATTTGTACCACGTGCTGTTGGCTTTTGACTCTCTCCAAGGATGGACACTCCACAGCTTCTCTGGCAACCTGCCCCAGTGCTCAGAGATACTCACTGTGAAGATGCTTTTTCTGATGTTCAGATGGAACCTCCCATGTTCCAGTTGCGCCCATCACCTTGTCCTGTCACTGGCACCACTGAGAAGAGCCCGGCTCTGCCTCCTTTGCACCCTTCCTTCAGGTATTTATATACATCGATCAGCTGAGCTTTCTCTTTTCTAGTCTAGACTAGTCCAGCTCTCTTGGCCTTTCCTCAGAGGATTGATGCTCCAGCCCCTTAATCATCTTCGTATCCCCTTTTTATCAGGGATTCTCTTCTCCCAGCTAAGTGCAACTGGAAAATGAGGTACAGAGCAGCGGGAAGGGTAACTAAACCCCCCACATCACGCTGCGAATGTCTGGGATGTGCATTCTGAGCTCTCCTCTCCATCTCACTGATAGTTGCCGCCAGATATTTCAGTCACAATGGGCCAGTCGATGTGTCCCTGGTTGCCTCAGGGGCCAGCAGGGCAGTAAGAGAGGGTGGTGGGTGGATGGCAAAGGGGAAGGGTCCTTCGCACTGCGCCAGCCCAAAGAAGGCACTCGTGGCACCTGGGTCCACCCAGAGCTCCACCTGAAATGCCACGTGTGGTGGCTTTGGGCTCTTCCTTTCCTCTCACTCCCGTACAGCATTGCTGGCCCCTCCCTGGCACGATATTTCTTACCCTTACAGCGAAGTTGGCCGCCTGTAACTCTTCCTTCCCTCTCCACCCCTCAACTATCGGAGCCTCCGAGTGCGGTGGAAGAACAGATGCCAGACAGGAAGCAAACCGGAGGAGACAACCAGCTTGGCAGACCTAATCTCTAACGTCTCGCTCTCTTAAGAAGAAAGAAGGAGGCAAGAAGAGAAAGAAGGTTGGCAGAGAATGGAGTTCGCTTTCCGCTGCCTTCAGGGATCTCACCGAGGGGTGAACGGCTGCTTGAATTGAAAAAGGAGCTACCAGTCAATACAATTACTTTCACCAGCCTCTGCTTTTCTCCAGCTGCCTTTCTGCTCTTCTCCTTCGTGAGAGATCCCAACCCTCGGCAGGAGGCGAGACCCGGGCTCCTCACGCCGAAAATGCAGGGGAGTGTTCCCAGGGCCCATCCCAGCTCTGGAGAATCAGCGCACGCGGTTTTCAGCTCTAAAAATAGCCCCTCCTGAGGTGGCACAAGATTTCCCCCCCCCACTATCTCATTCGGCAGAAGCCTCCCTCAAAGCATCTGGCGACGAGCGCTAGGACGCGGTGCACACCTCCCACTCCTTTGTCCCCACGGAGCTGCCGCTACAGACGCAGCTGCCAGCTGGAAGCTCTGCAAACCTGTTTTTTTCATCTCTCTCCCCCAAAGGTTCCCTCCACTCTCTGGCCTCGCCCTGACCTTATAGAATAGAATCATAGAATCACCAGGTTGGACGAGACCCACTGGATCATTGAGCACAACCATTCCTATCAAATCTAACCCATGTCCCTCAGTGCCTCTACCACTCGTCCCTTAAACCCCTCCAGGGAAGGCGACTCAACCCCTTCCATGTTGTGTCAACCTTGTTGTGCCAACTCCCTGCTGCCAAAGTCCCTTTTTTTTGCCAACTGAACCCCTTTTTCCTTTGGGGCTGTTGCTGGTTTTGGGGTTTGTTGTTGTTTCAAAATCTTGGGGGGGTTTTGTTTTGGTTTTGGTGTGTGAAGACTGGACCAGAGGCAAGAGAACGACACACAAGTCAACACTGGCACATCTCAGACAATTAAACAAGGAGAAAACACCCCCACGACCAGACAGAAGCAGAACGAACACATGCACGGGAGGAGACGACAGCGCAAGGGCAGACTCGACGGACAACTGAGCTGCGAGAAACACTAGCAACCTCACTCGGACAGAGGGACGAGAGACCACGACGTCAGACAGTGCTGGTGAGGCTCACACCTCGAGCAGAATCGAGGGGGTGGGACAGGGACAAGAGTGGGGATGTCAAGCAGAGAAAGAGAGAGAGAGAAAGAGAGCGGGTGCTGCTTGGGGCAAGAAATAAAACACAGCTGCCTGTTTCACCTTCTGCTTCGCTGGAGGGCTTGGGCGCCTCGTTCCCCAAAGAGGAGACAAAGGCTGTGGGGAAAACCAGTCACTGTCTGCACAAAACCACGGGGGAAGCAGCACCCGGGCTGCCCCAGCGCATGGAGCATCCCCAGTGCAGCCTTGGGGTGCTGGGGGATCCCACCCCCCAGCAGTCCTGATCGCCACTCCCCTGGGGTCAAACCTACAGGAGCTTTACGAGGGCGTTTCTTGATTCCTCTTAATTAATTAAAAGCCCGATTAATTACTCCCAGTAAATTCAATTGCACCGAGAGTATTTTTTTGCTTTCTTCTCTGAGAAAGTGCAAACAAGAGAGAGGCTCACATGGCAACAGCTCAGCCACAGCAGGTTAGAAAATAAATAGATATCATCTTAAACAATGGGAATGTGGACCAGGTAGGACTTTTTTTTCCTTTTACCTGCTTCCAGAGCCTCGTATCCTTCTGAAATTCTGCTGTGGGTCAGACTTAGCCTGTGTGAGCCCATCCTTTCTCTCTCTCCAGCCGTACATTTCATATTTAATGGTATTTCAGCTAAGGGCAGATGCTAGCGCCGGGCAGAACCAGACTTCCAGCTCGCTCTGAGCTTGAGTCACTGCCTTAAGTCTCTCTTACGAGAGGCACCGAGTGCAAAGATTATTTAAAGTGCTTTTTTTTCCCCTCCTCACACACAACCGATTCCAGAGACTCGGTATTTGCATCACGATCTTTCTCCCCTGCAAGACGCTGGCCCACCCAAAGGCTTATCCATGCGCTGGACCTGGCTTGTGATACGGCTTATTCTTCATCGCCAGCTAAGCGCGTGCATCGCACGAGGGCAAACGGAGCAGCTGCCTGGCCAGATCTCGGTGAGTAACACTCCTCAGAAGTGAGCAGCATCTTGTGCCGCTCGAGGACGAGCCCATATGGCCGAACGCACGAAGCTCGTACAGCGAGGGAGGCTGCAGAGCCCTGGGGCTCGGAAAGGAGCTGCCCGAGGAAAAGTCGTTCTTTAGATGCTAAAGGGCGTCCGCAGGCGCTTGCGAGCGTGGGGAGTTGGGAACGACAGACTGCCGAGGAGACAGACGGAAACTGGGGCTCCAAGACTAGAGGCACTGGAGAAGAGCAAAGGGAGGGACGGCAGGGAACACGTTGGTTTGGCTCTAAGCCTGATCTGGGGCTTGTAAATAATCAAACTGATCACAGGGCATAGGGAACAACGGAAAAAAAAAAAAAACAAGACAGAAGCTGGAGCAGGAAGGAAAAGAGCAGGGAGGAGTGGTGTCCTTCTCCCTTCCCAGCCACACGCTCAGACAATAGGAGGCCACTGTTAGCATCATCATCCTAGAAGAAAACATCAGTTTCTGAGAGAGTTCATGATCCTTTTGCTCTGGGTGTTTTACTCATCTAACCACATGCCCACTCCACGCAAAATGAGGGGGAAAATAAAAGGAGAAATGACTGGGATTTAGGGCTGCCACCTTGAATTCTTGGGGCTAGCATCTCCCTCCCTTATCTCTGGTGATAAAAATCTCCCTCTTCCCACGCAGCCAGCAGGACTCCAGCTGCCTGCAGCTCCGCATGTGCAAAAGTGATGCAAGTGTGGGCACAAACGCTTCTCTCCCCGGCAGAACACGACTGCTACAGGACTCACTCGGATCCCAAACACGACTGCTACAGGACTCACTCGGATCCCAAACACGACTGCTACAGGACTCGGATCCCGCCGCGCTCTAGGTGCACGAGGGCTTTATCAAGCATCACTCCTCCAGGCAACTGGAAGTGAAAGATGTGGAGATCGGTTTCAGCCACTCGATAGCTTCCTTGAAACCCACAGCTAAGCTGCAACCAGGGGAAGCAAAGGCAAAACCAAGTTGGAGTATCCTCAGACTTTGATCTAATCCACCATCGAGACGATTGAATGTGTAGCTGAGTTTGGCTTCAGGCTCACGTCTCTCCATGTTCCTCAAGCCAAGCCCAGCTCGCTGCTGATGTGCTATTCCGGCTCGGAGCAGTAATACAAGAGGCTAAGTGACTGTTCATGGGTAGGAAGAGTGAGATTGTAAACAGGATCCTCTCAACGCACCATCAGGGTTTCCAGGATGGCTTTAACCAGACCCTCAGGCTCATCCTCTAAAAAGAGGGAGAGCAGCTCCTTTCCTCCCGGGCAAGGGGTGGGGGGGGTGTTTATGCAGCAGAGGGGTCGGATCGGGGCACAAGTCGGACCCAAGACCATTCCGCACAATCAATTTCTCCCCACGTATCAGGAGCAGCTCCTCTCTAGCATCAGTGAAAAAAAAAAAAACCAGCACTGACAGCAGCAAGGGACCAAGATGGTGTAAAACCAGCAGCCCGACACCTGGCAGCACCGTTCCCTGGCACTATGACTCCTTGGATTGCTTAAGGCAGGTTTCATTGTACAGCAACGCAAAGAACAAATCCCTTACACATTCCCAGGGCTTCCTTCCCCCCCACCAACAGCGACTCCCCAAGACCATGAACCAAAGCAAAAGGGACACTGCGCCCTCACAACTGGCCGGCGGCGGCCGTCCCCGTCCAAACCTGTGAAGAGACAAGCCGTTCTAGCAACAGAAGGAACAGAGCAAAGCGAAACCGAGCCGAAGGACCAAAGAAATGGGAGACTTGGGTTCTTGGGTGAGCAACCGCGTCTTCTTCATGTTGTCCCCACCTCCGTACCCTTGGCCGACATTCCCCGTCGGGTAGCTGGATGTGCAGGACAGCCGTGAATGCCAGGAAAAAGGGGGTTGAAAGTATAATGCGAGTCTCTTTTTCTCCTTTTCTGTTTGTTTTGTCTCCTTTTTTTACATATATACACAAGTCTGACAACAATACGTGGAACACAGTGCGATGTCCTGGCTGCGTAGCATCCAGGACTGGCTTAGTTGTGCATCGTGGCGTGTCGCGGGGACACGCGGGCTGGATACGTAAAATCGTGTCCTCGGCTGGCTTCCACAGAGGAGCAAACCGCTAGCTGTTCCCTTGGAAGAAGAAGAGCAAAGTCCTTTGTTTTGTTTTGTTTTGTTTTGTTTTTTAAAACCTGGCTGCAGTTCCTCAGAGGTGCCGGGGGCTGGGGTGCCCGTTATGGTACAGCTTCTGTTTGATGTGCACCATGTTCCCAGTCGCCTCCTCGTACTGCCTGTGGTGACGTTTCCTCAACTCCTTCAGGTTACAAAACTTTGGAATCCAAGACCAGGAATTGTCTGGAAGGCAGAAAAGAGAAGGAAGATGAGACGTTACAGGAAGGGTGAGGCCCTCGGCCCGGCCGAGCCTTGCTCCTGGCCCCGGAGAAGGCCGGAGCCGCCCCGGCCTCGGCAAGGCCTGTCGCCGAGTTGGGAAGAGAAATGAGGAATTAATCCCTTTTTGTCATCTGAGTTTTTACAAAGTGACAGCCCTCTTCCCTCATCAGAATTCCTTACAGGCTTGCAAATAAATCTTTCTCCTGCTCAGTCTCCTTTGTCTCTGAGCTGTAATTTCACAGACGCCATCGGTCAGAGGGAGCGAGGCTGCGATTTGCAGGGCTGCTGTGATGGAATTTTGAGTCATTCACTATTTTAATAGCTTTTTTCTGTCTTTCTCCCCCCCTCCAAACTCTTAAAGTCCACGAGACGTCAATGCTGAGAGAGTGGAGAGGGCAGAGAGGCCTTCTGAAGGAGCATCTGTGGCTGCTTCTCAGGCCATTAGTTCAGGGTGCTGAGCGAATCAAAGACTAACCAGCAGCCAAAGACCAACTAGCGTGGCTAAAGCTTTTCCCTGTGGGGCTGGTGTCACCTCTGCCTAAGAACTGACACCTCTGGGACGTCGAGGAGGGTGGGGGATCCTCCTCTGGCCCTGCCACAACACAGCACCTCCTGCCACCTCCACCCTGTCGCCTCACGTTCTCTCAGCCAAGAGGCCGCACAGGATAAACATCGAAACATCCAGATTTTGGGGAAGCTTTGCTGGCCTAAAAACATTCTTCCCACACGTGCAGCCACGCAGGCACCATCTGCCGGGCTGCCCACGGGTAAGGGTGTTGCGTCCCATCCCTTCGCACCAACACTAGATTCACACCTCCCAAAGCGCAGCCCTCCAGGCTGGTTATTCCCACTTAAATATTCTTGGTTATATAAAGAGGGCTGGGAGATGTTTGGGGCCAAACGCTGCGAGCCCGCTGCCCTCCTCCCTCGCCACCAGGCTCAGGGGACAGGGGAAAAAGGGGAGAGGGAAGAGACGGGAGCCGGGGAGGCTGCACTTACCATACCGTCGGCTCGTTCTCCAGGCTCGCACTGCATAATGGAGAACCCCGTCCATCCACACCAGAAACCAGCTTATACAAAAGCCCAGCAAAAGTCCCAGCATCAGATCAATCTCTTGCTTGGTTACATTGTCGGTCACAAAGTAGTTCTCCGAGGAGTCCACCACCGACTGGTCCCCATCGTACGGGATAACGTAATGGACATGATGCCTGTTGCGGGGGAGAGAAACGGGGAAAAGCATCAGCGGAGGAAAGCGGAGTACATTTTCCATCCGGCGCCGCCTCCTGGGGCTGGTTTAACACGGTTCTTTCCACGTTCTACCAACATTCTGGGGAGCAGAAGCGCCGTTCGTGGCTTTTTGTGCTTCTATCAGCAGGAAGCGAGGTAGGAAAGAAGAGAAAACTGACCCAAGCCTGCTACTCGTGTCGTACGCCCGACGCAGGCTCTCTGTGCCCAAGTGCTCTGTCTGTAAAATGAAGATAATAATAAGGACAGCACGAGGTTGGAGTGGTCACCCCCTTGAGGCTCTCAGGGCGCCGCTGCGGTTGTGTTTGCAGGCAGAGGTCGATAACGCTTTGCTCCTGCCGAGCGTGCAGCCGCGAGCCCGGCACGCACCGTCGCAACACGTCACCTCGCAGGGGTCAGCGAAGTCCTCTGCTCTGCGGGGTCACCAGCTTCCCAGTCCTTCTCCAGAGGCGCCGTGTTTGCCTCAACATCCCATCTTGCAGGGTAAAATCATTGAATCACGGAAGGGTTTGGGCTGGAAGGGACCTCCAAGCCCATCCAGTCCCACCCCTGCCACAGGCAGGGACACCTCCCACTGGATCAGGGGCTCCAAGCCCCATCCAACCTCATCTTGAACCCCTCCAGGGATGGGGCAGCCACCCCTGCTCTGGGAAACCTCTTCCAGGGCCTCCCCACCCTCACAGGAGAATATTTATCCCTAAAATCTCATCTCAATCTCCCCTCTTGCAGCTTCAAACTTCTCCCCTTCGCCCTGTCCCTGCAATCCCCAATCAAGAGCCCCTCCCAGCCTTCCTGTAGCCTCCTTAAAATGAGAATTGTGTCTTCCACATACGCGAGAAAAGCTTTTTTGCAGCATTGGAAGAAGGACTTGAAAGCGCGCCTTGAATTCATCCTCAGACAGCGGATGGCAGAGACCCTGCAGCACCCCTGGAAAAGTCGTGCAAGCTCTCAAAGCACCTCAGGCTCTCCTCCTGCGGTCTGGGCTGCTTTGGGGTGCAGGGGCTCCCTCGCCCTACCCCAAGGAACAGGCAGGAATTACTGCCCGTGGCAAATCGTAAGCAATCTCTGCCAGCTCAGGAGCAGCCAGAAAGCCCTCACGAATGCTGCAAATGCCACCTGAGGTAAACGGCAGCGGCAGCCGATCCCCACAGCACCTCCTGCAGCCCCCTGGCTCGGGAAAGTGTCTCAGCCCAGCTCTGCTGGGTGCAGGATCTGCTTCCCAGCTCATCCCACCACTCACCCCTCGCTGGAGACGTGGCCAAAGACCTTGCGTGGTAGCCAGGGGCTTTGAAAAAAGAGCCACGGGCTTAGCAGGGCTGCTGTGCCCCAGCCCAGCAGCATCCTTGGAGAGAAATCGTGGAGCTCTCAGTCTTGTCTCTATCAGGGGTGAAACTGGCCCCAGATCTGGGTTCATTCATGCAATGAGATGGCAGAGACCCAGCTTGGGGTGAGGCTGAACTGCTGGAGAGACGCTGGTAACTTCGGAAAAGAAGGAAAAATGGCAGGGATGGAGCAAGATGCAGAGTAGGAAAAAAAAATAAGCAGGTCTGTGAGGACTGAATAGGAGGGGAGCATCTGTGACAGAGGAGCTGAGCAGGACAGGAGGATCCCAGGTGATGGGGGATGAGGGATGCAAAGGAAAACCGGCAGCGTGCTGCTCTGGAGCCGCTGCATCTGCTTCACATGGATTTTAACCCTCCCAGAGAGCAGCCAGGAGCCACCAGGCTGCTGAGGCTCTGTTTTTAGTGGCAGGTGCTGCTTGGGAACGGACACAGCACCAGTGCTCCCAGCTCCAGGCCAGGGCCGCATCGCCCATCGCGTCCCTCCCAGCATCACCCACTCTCGCAGCCCTCCCACATCCCCAGCCCTGCTCCCACAAGCAGGAGAGGAGGCAATCCCCGGAGGCCTCTGAATATGCATGAGGTGCAGGTTGCTCAATAATCACGCCTGAGAAACGTCCAAATATTTACGCAAACAAACCTCCACTCAAAGGAACCTACTGAAAACAGCCCTCGTCTCAGCAGAGCCTGGATGGAGGCCACCTGCACCGGAGGCACCGGCTCCTGAAGGCTCCAGGCAGGGCTGGGGGACAGCCTGGGGTCACCGCACGTGGTGGATGGAAAGAAAGTGGATGGGAAGCTCATCGAGCCATGTTCTCGCTGTCTAGAACTGCTCCACATCCAACATCTGAGGACAGACTGAGGAGATGGACCCAGAAGAGAGGAGATGCACCCAGCAGAGAGGAGATGCACCCAGCAGAGAGGAGATGCACCCAGCCCGGCTCTGCGGGCAGCTCACAGTGACCACAGAGGCCCTGCTCACGCTTCCCTCTTGGTTTGCAACCACAGAGGCTTTCCCCCTGCCTCATTTGGCTGGGGAAAATCTAGGGGGAAAGAGGGTGAGTGCAAGAGGTGTCCCAAAGATCTTATTCCTGAATGGGACGGTTCCCTTTAATCATAGAATCATAGAACAACCAGGTTGGAAGAGACCCACCGGATCATCGAGTCCAACCGTTCTTATCAAACACTAAACCACATCACAAACACAGCCAAGCAGCCTTGCAGAAGGGGAAAAGGCAAACATCACCCCCCCGCCACCCCATGTCGTGCATCCCCAGCCACCACCAGGGACACCTGGCAGGTCCTGAACTTGCTCCTTTTTGCTTCTCACAGCTCTGAGCCCACAAACACCTCCAGGAACCTGGGCTGCTCGAACCCATCAGCAACTCGAGTGCCTCAGCAGGACCTGGGACGCATCTCCTCAGCCGCACCGTGTCACCACCCGCAAGGCTACCTAGAGCAGAGCTTCGCTGAAACGAAGCCGTCTGTGGGGTTGAGAGAAGCAAAGCTTCCCAGACATGGCAAGGAGAGACCCGTTCCTAGGAAGGGAATGCAGAATCTTCTCCACAGATGAGGTGGTTTTCACGTAGGGTCTCAGCCCTGTCCCAGAAGTGAGTCCTGGAGTGAGCTGCTCCCACTGCCAAACCTGTCCCAGCCCTCAGGGACAGGGATGTGGCTGCAGCACTCACATATCTGCACACACACACACACACACAGAGCATCTAACTGCAATAACATGGGGCTCCGTGTGCTCCTCATGTGCTTCACAAGAGGTTTCTCCTGCCATGCAGTCGGCCTCCTTCCCAGCTCTTGTTCTCGGCTTGCAGGGCTCTGGGAAGCGACGCAGTCACCTCTTTGCTGCCTTGTCCCTCTCCTTGGCTGACTCTGCACACTGCACTGGGATCTCCTCCAGCTCTCCCAGCTTCCTTCAGCCACCACCGGGCTGCACGGCACCTTGGGGGCACCAGGAAAGGCCTGATGCTCCTTTTGGGTTCGCAGCTCCCTTTCCAAGTGCAGGGGGCTGAGCCCAGTGATTTCAGAGGTGAAGTCCTCCTTTCTGCCCTGTAGCTCCATAAAAACAATCACAGAACGCTTGAGGTCGGAAAGGACCTCTGGAGGTCAGCTGGTCCAAGACTCTGCTCGAGCCGGTTGCTTGGGATTGTGTTCAGAGGGTATTTAAACATCTCTGGGGAGGGAGACTGCAACATCCCTGCAGGTGTTTAAGGGATGGGTGGATGAGGTGCTGAAGGACATGGTTTAGTGTTTGATAGGAATGGTTGGACTTGATGATCTAGTGAGTCTCTTCCAACCTGGTGATTCTATGATTCTATCTCTGGGCAACCTGTCCCACTGCTCAGTCACTCTCACTGTGAAAAAGCGTTTCCCAACCTCCTGGGTTCCACTTTGTGCCCACAGCCTCTGGGCTTGTCACTTGGGCATCAGTACAAAGATCTGGCTCTGCCTTCTTTCTATCCTCCCTTTGTGTATTTATATACATTGATAAGAACCCCCCTGAGCCTTCTCTGCTCCGGGTTCCTCAGCACAACGACTCTAGGTCTGTTGGCCATTCGGCTCTAGAGAGCGTGGGTGGAGAGGGGCAGGGAAGAAGACAGGACAACCAGCTCTGGGGTGCAACCAGAGCCTGGGACAACTCTTATTTTCAACGTCACCTCTCTAATTGTGGCTGCACTGACATCTCTGCATTCCCAGGAGCCACAAGGTGCAACTCAGGCGACAACAAAGAGAGGCAGCTCCAGGAAAGGGTGGCTGGTTGACCCTTTCTCACTGTTCACGCGTGAGCTAGGGATGGGCACGCAAAATAAATATTGGCTCCTAGCATCCCGTAAAGAGGGACTGAGTCCTCACGGTACCCTCCGTGCCAGCAAAAAATTTGACCCATCTGGATTTGGCAACTTAATTTTCCAAGCATGAGAAATCAGTTGGATCCCGGGTGCAAAGTGCCTTAAATGAAAAGCTGCTATCGTTAAAGCATCCCAGGAAAGTTCTTAGAATCATAGAATCACCAGGTTGGAAGAGACCCACTGGATCATCGAGTCCAACCATTCCTATCAAACACTAAACCATGTCCCTCAGGACCAAGTCTACCTGTGCCTTAAACACCTCCAGGGTCTTGAGGACCTTCCAGGAGCTTCTGGGAACCCTGAGTTAACCAAGGTGCCTCCACTCAGTGGAGTTGCCCGTCCGAGGCTTCCACACACGGAATTTTATGGAAAGGCATGAGCAATGCTCAGGGAAGATGGATTTTTTCCTCATAGTGTAACAGATGGAAGGAGTCAGGGCTGCAGGGGGTTTTACGCTTTGTTTTAACTTACCAGAACTGAGTGGTGCCCCTGAAATGGGGAGGAGGACAGGGACAGACCCCCCAGAAGTTTTCTGTTGTGGCTCAAATCCCTGTGGATGCTACAGGAGCCACTTAGAGGCTCTGGCATAGCAGCACAGCGTGTTATTAATAGTGCACAAAGGTCCAGGGTCCCCACCACGTAACAAGGGGATTGGAAACTGGAACGTGGCCTGGATGGCTCTAGGGGCTGGATCCGGGGAAGGAATGGGTCACCTCCAGGCTGAGCATAACGTGGGAGACATCACAGAATGGTTTGGGTTGGAAGGGACCTCCAAGCCCATCCAGTCCCATCCTTCCCACTGGATCAGGGGCTCCAAGCCCCATCCAACCTGGCCTTGAACATCTCCAGGGATGGGGCAGCCACCACTGCTCTTGAGTAACCTGTGTCAGGGCCTCATCGCGCTCCCAGGAAAGCATTTTTTCCTATGATCTCATCTCAATCTAAGCTAAATAACCTGAGGGCCAGTTCCTGGACAGTCCAAGCCAGTCTCAGTTGTCACAACAGACCCAAATTATTGGTACTAGGTTAATTGTGCGCTACCTCCTTCACGCACCCTCCTGCTCCACCCTTGCTGCGGTGGAGCTGCCTTGGAAAGCAGATGTAATTGTAGGAAAAGAAATGTAACCACACTTATGGTTG
This sequence comes from Piaya cayana, assembly GCA_013389865.1. NCBI lineage: Eukaryota > Metazoa > Chordata > Aves > Cuculiformes > Coccyzidae > Piaya > Piaya cayana. The sequence goes on from WAAB01024415.1 coordinate 39,090, forward strand.
GACTCGATGATCCGGTGGGTCCCTTCCAACCTGGTGACTCTATGATTCTATGATTCAGGCCAGAAACACCTTCCAAAGCAGGAGGGGGTGGCGATTGCCAACAGCTGCTCTCCTGAAGCGAGCGCGAGACTGGATTTGTGGCACCGTCCCCAAGCCAGACAGCACCTGGCTCAGGTGAGACACTGAAGCTGTTTGTGCACGTGCTCGTGAGCTGTAGCTTCCCCATCCCTTTCCCAGGCTTTGTCCCGAAGCGTGGAGACCACCTCTCATCCCTCCCGGAGCGAGCAGTGCAGCCTCGGCCAGCGCGGCTGGGAAGTGTCACCAGGGAGCTGCCCGAAGCGCTATTGTCCCTTCCAGTGACCTTGCGTGCGCGCCGGCTGCTGCAGCCCAAGCACAGCATGGGAGCCTTGAAAAACACGCCGCTGAGATGTAGTTTGAAATGCAAAGAGCCCCATGCTGCCTCCACGCTCCCTCGTCCGCTGGGGTTGGGGGACCCGCCGATGCCCTGGCTCTGCTCGGCTCCCTCCGGGGCAGGTGACAGTGAGAAGCAGACGTGTCACACCTCCCAGAATCACCTTGCAGGTATCACAGCCCCAGAGTCATGCCTAGAACCCCCTGGAGCCCAGCTCCTCCCAGAGCCCCTGCCAGCAAGGCCAGCCTGCACACCATGGACGGCAGCATTGAGAGGTGGAAACATCCCCCTGGGGCCCTGTAGCCGCTACCTGAAGCCCCAGAAAGGGCTGGTGGTCTCCAACAACAGGCAACGTGCTCCCCCAGCACATCCACAGAGGGTCTGGGGACACAGAGGTTTAATGACATTCCCAGAGCGGCTGGGAAAGGAGGAAAAAGAGTGAAAACACATTCTCTCTGTGCCTCCAACCACTGTTCCGTGAGCCTGGGGCAAGCATTGGCCTGTCACCCCAAGCACTCGGCCCCTCACAGCCTGAGACCCACAGACAATGTCAGTCAAACCCGTTCTTTGACAAGACGATGCTCCAGCCCCACTAGCCACTCTCCCGGGTCACCGATGCTGCGGGTGACCCCGGCACCAGGGCAGCAGCCACCTCGCACCCTTCCAGCCCACCGCACCCTGGGGTCTCCACGCACACCAGTTGCTCGGGAGAGGTCTGGTGCCGCCTTGCCCCGAGCCTTTCCCTCCTGCAAAGAGCCTACTGAGAGCAGGGTTGATGGAGACAGAAGGAGCCAACTCGAGGGTTGGCCGGGCCCCCAGCTCTGCTGCAGGGTGTTGGCGTGCAGGCAGGGCTCGTGCTCCTCTCAGTCCTTTCAGACTCCACTCACCACAAGGAGAGACTTTGTCTGGGAGGCAAAGACACCCCCAAGGTCACTCGGAAGGTCAGTGACAGACCGGAGCTCCTGAGGGCCCTGTCCTTTCCCAGGCAGAGAACCTCCAAGCCCCCCAGGCTGCGTGGATGGTCCTTGCTCCACGCAGGTGTCATCTGTTCTCTCCAGCTCACCCTGCCTCCACGGACGCCCTTTGGTGTTTTTCCTTTGCATGACATCACCCAGCTCCTGAGCTGCTGCCAGCTCTCGGCTTCCAGAGAGGACCCTTTCCTGGCTGGGATAGAAACCTTCAGCCTGGGGTAGTGTGTCACCTCTGCAGTCCCTGTAGCCCTGGGAACAGGTGCCTCCAAGGACCAGGGAGGCTCTGCTGCCCGCATGGACAGCCTGAACATCTCCACACGCGGAGGGCAGAGGTTGCCAAGCTCCCCCAGGGATCTGCTCCAGCATCAACAGGAGCCAGCAGGAGCGTCAATGTGGCCGTCACCCCTTCTTCCTCCAGCGAGAAGGTGGGTGCCAAGAGGAACAATCCCAGTCAGCGCCAGGGGCCGGGGCCAACCCTGCCTCTGCTGATGTTCTCACCCACCAGCTTGGGGAACTCAGCAGCTGTGGGTGCCCTTCTCCTGCCCTCAGGGGCTCGGGCAGCTTTGCCTCCTTGGCTCTAGGGCAGCCGAGCTGGAAAGCATCGGTCCAGCCCAACCACGACAACCCACCCGCACTCACGAGTCCATCCGCTCCCACCGCAGCCCAGAGGACAATTGGCCCCAGTCCTCAGAGCAGAACCAGTGCCCAGCCGAACAGAGCAGCTCAGCCCATCTTGCCGTGTTACCTTGACCACCTCATTTTTTTGCGCTGGGCAGGAGAGAAGGGCAAAGGCACACACACCACAGGCCAGTGTCACCTCCAACATCAACCAGTCACCCAGCCATGGACACCCCTGCAGCCACAGGCTGTTGCTGAACACCTTGTGCAGCCACGATCCGTAGAATCACAGCACAACTTGGTTGGAAAAGACCTTTGAGATCCTCAAGCCCAAACGTACCTGTCCACTACTAAATCGTATCCCTAAGCACATCACCTACTCATCACTTAAACCTCTCCAGGGATGGGGACTCCACCACCTCCCTGGGTAGCTGTGCCAGTGCCTGGAACTCTTATAGTGAAGAAATTTTCCCTGATGTTCAATCCGAACCAGCCCTGGAGCAGCCTGAGGCTGTTCCCTCTCGTCCCATCACCCCCTCTCAGTGTCCAGCAGAGGCTGAGCCTCTCTTCTGGCATCACTGACCCCAGAAGCACCTGTCAGGGTCCAGGACAGCAAAGGTCACTCTTGCCTTAACAAATCGCTGCCTCGCTCCTCGCATAAAGTGACAAGAAGCCCCCACAGTGACTCTGGTGCCGCAGGGATGTGCGGAGCGAGGCTGGAGGTCAGTCCCAGCAGCGCCAGGTGCCCAGCGCTCAGCAGCACATGGAGATGGGGCTGATTCTCTTCCCCAAACATCTTGACCCCAGGGACTCTCCTCAGTCACCACCAACACCTCAAATGCCTAGGAACATGGGGAAAAAAATATAAATATTGTGCCCAGCTGCCCAAAATCAGACCCTCTGTGAGTCAAAGGTATTTTAGAAAGAAGTGAAGACATTGCCACAAATTCACGCTGCCTTTTGCTTCTCCTGGGACCTTCTTGCAAGCAGAGGGGAACAGGCAGAGTCCAGGGGAGGCCACATGGAGTAAAGATCCCAGCCAGAGCCTCCGTGCAACCTGAAGAGCCCTTTAAGGAGCCACCCAGAGCAGTCTGCTGTGCCAGCCACGCACCCAGGAGGTTCTGAAAAGCCTGGAGACACCAAAATGTGGTGAGACCAACCCTGGAGGGATCCTCACCCTGCCCCAGCCACCCCTCCCCAGGAGCATGAAGAGGCACGAGGGAGCAGAAAGCACAGCCAGGCACCCATCCCACTGCCCAGGGAGGACAGACACGGGCTGCAGATGCACTAACGCCCTCTGCACGTGCTGCGGTCCAAACCAGGAGCCAAACTCCCACAGTCTCTCTAGTCTCTCTGGCTGGGAGGTTCACTCCAACACCAGAGCAGCAGGGACAGCCAGGGGGTGAAGTCTGAGCACTCTCCTTGGGGTCTCATCAGGATAAGGTGGGGCAGAGGGGTCAAGGAGGAGCAGTGCAGATTGTCCCAAACCCCTAGAGATGCCCAGGGGCAGCCACCACCAGCAAGGCAGCAGTTCCCAGCCCCTCACATGGTCACAAGCTCAGTGGGGATTCCAGTTCCTTCTGGAGAGCACATCCTGCTGGGCACTGGGTATCGAAGTACTCACAGTCCAGCCTGGGGAGCTTGGATGTGGTAGATCATGGATGTGGTAGATCCTAGACATGGGCCCCCCCCGATGCCCTGAGGAAGGATACAGGTAGGATGGCAGAGGGGAAGGAAATAATTTCTGAATTAGTTTTTGGTGTGACTGACGTTCCAGCCTAGGCCAGGGCAGGAGGGAAAATCAGTCATTTCAGCCACTCAGCCCAATGTGGGTTGATCTTCACCTATTCCCGTTTCTCCTTCCCTTCCACCATATACTCATTTCCCCCCTTGCTTCCCTGCCACACGCTGAGCATCAACCAGCTCCCTCCTCCCAAGACTCCCTTTGGCTACAGGCACACCGAGAGCCCTTTCTCAGCCCCTGGTACCTCAGCTCACAACACGCTCTGGAATTCATCCTCGCCAGGCCCAGGCAGAGCTGTTTGCGACTCATGCTGAGGCCTCTGCTCAGAGCACGGGACAGCTGACAGCAAGGGTGAGGCACCCAGCTAAACCAGAGAACTCAAAACATGGAGCATTCAGGCAGCGGGTCAGAGCTCACAGAGTAGGCGAGAGCCATAAACCAAACCTGGAATGAGACCAGAGTCCAACGGGACAGGGATGCTTCGGGCAAGTGTCTCCAACACCAGATCACGAACGCATTGAAATCACTGCTCGCTCACAAGAACTTGTCCTCAAGAGACCACCGGGCTGTTTTTCATAGAATCACAGGATGCTCTGGGTCAAAAGAGACCTTCACAGGTCAACAGGTCACCCAGTCCAACCCCCTGCAGGACCAGGGACACCTTCAACCAGACCAGGTGGCTCAGAGTCCGATCCAAGCTTGAATGTTCACAGGGACGGGGCCTCCACCACCTCCCTGGGCAACCTCCACCAAGTGTTTCACCACCTGATTGTAAGAATTTCTTCCTTACCCAGCTTAAGTCTCCCCTCCCTTAGATTAGATTTAGGTCTCCGTCGGCAAGAGCTGATGCTTCTACAGACCTAAGAGAAGCTTCTACTCTTTGCCTCCTCTCAAATCCACTCTTGACAATTTGGAAGATGTTTCGTGCACTTTCTAAGAAGCAACCCAACTCCATCTGGGGAGAGTAGCACAGCGGCTAATTTATCTGCCCAAACAGCATCTCTGCAGCCGTAGAGCTAGAGGAGAGCGGAGCGTCCCTGCCACCTCCTCAGACTTGGGCAGAAGGGACACTGCCAAGAGACCCGACACCCCTCGGTCGTGCCAGACGGCGCGAAAGTCTGTTACCTCGAACCAATTTTCACCACCACCCAACGCGGCCGTGACAAGAGCAAATAAAAACAGGTTGAAGAGGCAGAGGAAAACTCTTGAACCGGTGAAAAGCATCAAGTAGAACCCCAAAAAAATTACCAAAGAAAAAGCTAATCCTCCCCAAAAAAGGACTCAAAGATGCTGTTGATGTTTCTTGTCCCCGGCCTTCTCGAAGGCCTTAACAGAGGCGCTCGATGCACACGAGGAGCTGAATATTTAGAGTTTGGCTATGGGATGGATCATGATCTGGCCACATCTGGGCTCAAGAGGTGCTGTTTGCACCTCGATCCTTCTTTGCTGCCCCACCAGGAGAGCCTGAAGAGAAAGGTAACCATCACCTTCATCGAGCGATGCAGAGTGGAAGGGCAAAGCATTTTTCCCTTCCCTAGGCTATGCACGTCCCTGTTTCAGCTGAGCTTCCACCCCAGGGGCTCCGAAGGGATGTGACGCCGGGGAGACAGGATGCAGCTGGTTCCAGAGAAGCTCGGAGACAAGTAGAGCTCAGTCCAAATGTTGGATGTGGCGAGGGAGATCTCCCCCAGCGTGTCCTCTAGCTGCTTCGTTCCCCCCCAGGACAAGAAACTCCCCAGCAGGCAGTGAGCAACCAGGCACGGGAGCAGGATCTGGAAGAGTCCCAGAGAGAAATCCACCAGCCCCCAAACTGGGGCTCTGGAGGCTCCCAGAGAGCATCCCAAGCGCAGCGACAAGCCGAGCGCCTCAGCGATTACGCACGAGCCAAGGAACGCTGCGCCGCTCAGGAGAATTTAATTGCCAAGGAGCCATGGGGAGAGGACGGCATCTGTCCGGTCATAAACTTGTACACGGCAAAGACGTCCCTCTTGGCATGGAAGCCACCCCGATGCTCCCAGCCTACCAAAGGCTCCACAAAAGCACCGACCAGCACCTCCAGCCCAACTCTCAGGGGAGAAGCCACGGAGAATTAAAAGCCAAAGGAAGATTACAAAGCCTCAAAGTGACACCGTGACGCTCCTTCCCGGACACGGACCCTCCGGCCGCTCCAGACGTGGTTCCATTTAAACCACACGACCACAACCGCAACACCCAGACCGCAAAGACGCTGAGAAACAACCCAGCCCGGCGACAACGAAGGCAAAACGACAAGCGTTTAAAATCAAAGTTACTCACTTTCCCAGGGCTTGCAGATGCGTCTACACCAGGGTGCAATAGAAAGGAAAAAGGGCTTCCAGGCCCACAGAAAACTCTTCTTCTGGGAAAAAAACAACCCCAAAACCCTCCCTGTGTCCACGCAGGAGCCGCTGAGGAAGGTGAGACACAGCCAGAATGCAAAAAAAAAAAAAAAAAAAATGGTAGCCCAGCATCCCCCTGGCCACCACCTCGCGGTGCCTTCCCGAGGAGACGGGGTGGGAAGGGGCTTGGGGTGCAGAGGGGGGGTCACGGACAGGTGGGAGAGATCCCTCTGCAGGGAACTTACCTTCCACAGTTGCAGTGGCAAACTCGGTCTTC
>WAAB01024415.1:47962-83363 GCA_013389865.1 Piaya cayana
AAAAAAAAAAAAAAAAAAAAAAAAAATCATCCGATGGGGGCGAAAAAAATCATCGCTGCCCTCAAAATAAAGGGAAATAAATAAATAAATAATCCTTCGCTCGGCTCCAGGCTGCTTTCTCCTTGCTGCTGGAAGCCCCCCAAGCCGCTTTCTTTCCCAGGCCCGGTTGGCTCGGCGGTTGTGCAAGGAGGGAGGGATGCGGGATGCAGGGAGGAGACGATGCGCGGCTGCGGGAGGCAGCGGGGATGGAGATGATGCGCGGATAACGGGATGCAGGGAGAAGATGCTGTGTGGATAACGGGATGCAGGGAGAAGATGCTGCGCGGATAACGGGATGCAGGGAGGAGACGATGCCGGGATGCGGGATGCAGGGAGGAGACGATGCCGGGATGCGGGATGAAGATGCTCCCAGGCAAAGGTGGTTTTGGCCGCCCCCCTCCTCACCCCTAAAGCGTTTACCTAGGTGGGGAGGGCGCTGCTCCCAGCGTGGCTCATGGCGAGCGGTGATGGTGCTGGTGGCTCTGCTGCGGTCCTGCCCTTGCGGGGCTGCTTCTCCCGCCTCGCAGCCGCACGGCTTTTTCCCGAGCGAAACCCCGGCAGCGCCGTTTGGCCGCATTTTTGAGTCCCATACGGCAGCCTCACCCCGCCCTTCCTCCCGCCCGGGGTCGGCATCATCCTCCACGCATCCCAGGGGATCGGCTGGGAACCCCCCCCCAAGCTCTTATGGGGCGCGGGGTCCCCGCGCTCCAGCCCCGCCGACCCCTGCGACCCTTCTTCGTCCTCCGTTTCCCGCTTGGAGTTGGGGTCCTTCAAGAAGATCCCCCCAAGGAAGGCTGGAGGGGTCCAGCTCTTCTTGGAGCATCCCGGTAACGGCGATTTGCACCCTCTGCCAAGAGTCTCCCCTCGACTTGTCTCCCCAAGAACCCTGGAGGGATGCGGCTCTCACTCCTGCGACAGAAATTACCCCCCTACAACTTCATCCCATCAAACCAGAGATGCACGGTCCAAGGGGAGAGGTCACGCTCCGGCTTCCCCCACGGTTTTATTTCCCTTTCCAAACTCAGGCCACGTTTAGGAGCTTAATAAAAGGAAAGAAAAGTGGCCAGTCAATAACTTTGTGCTTGCTTGTTGTGGGTCTTTAATATCAACCACGCAACCCGGAGGAAGAGGAGAGATTCCAGGCACCACGTGGGAAATGAGTGATAGAACCTCACGTCACGTCGTGCAGAGCTTTCTCCTCCAAGCCTTCCCCCAAGGTGAGTTTCACCTTGCTGGAACCCAACTCTCAGCTATTATTTTCGGCTCCTCAGGGCCCCTCAAAGTAGAGTTTGCTTGTTCCAGATTTTGCATCCTTGCATATTTGTTTTCCTGCTGCTCCTCAGGCCACAATCAGCCTCCTTATGTAATGACTTGTGTTATATAAACTCCGTTTTCCAAGGAACAGTCATTAACCTACTACTGGGTATTGAAAATACCGAAATACTGTCACACAATTAAAATCACTAAATGGTGTCCTCAAATTAGAGCACAGATTGCATTGCAGGCTTGGGCTTTTTTTTTTTTTTTTTTTTTTTCTCAACCACACGCATGAAACGTTTGATCAGCCGGGCTCCTCGCCCTAAAGAGCAGGGAGGCTGGGAAGGTGCCTCTTGCCCAAGCCCTCAGGGTTCCCTCCTCAAAACCTTCTGCTCTGAGCTGCTTTTGCTGCTTCTTGAGCCAGGAGGTGTTTTCTACCACCTAAACGTGGACCTCGGGAGAAGTAACGCAGAGCAAATGCAGCCGGTTATCCTGAGAGTTGTAGAAAACATCAATTTTTAAAGTAACAGTCTCTTCATTTAGTTGTAACCCAGCCCTGCCGCACAACCTGGTGCCGACACGCAGTCGCCTTTAGTTCTCAGCACTTACAGAATCGTTAAGGTTGGAAAAGACCTCGAGGTTCACCCAGTCCAACCATCAGCCCAGCGCCATGGTGCCTCCTAAACCGAGTCACAAAGCGCCACTTCTACATGTTTTTCAACACCTCAATGAGAATTTAGAAGAGCCTAAAACCAGCAAGAGCTACCATGTCTCTCCTTTTCCCTTTTTGCCTCTTCCGCACAAGCTCGGCTGCCCCATCTCCTCCCAGTATCCACTGACCAATCTTCATTCTTGCTCTTTTCTGTGCTAGCAACAAACATTTGCGTTTGCCTTGACTGATACTTTCCCCTAAGCTCCCTCCATGTACGAGAAATAGAAGTTGAAGCTGGATAATCTGCCTGGCAACAAATTAATTAGGCTGCTGCACTGGGGAAATCGAGCCGGGATCGTTGGTCTGTGGACAGGCAGATCCAACAATACCGAAACCTTGGGAAGAAGGTTCTTCTCCGCCATCTGCGGCTTCACCTGCATCACTCCAGGCAAAGGAAGGAAGCCCAGGAGCAGGGAATTCCGGGGATCAGACACCAGCAGAGCAGCAGGAGGAAAAGGCATCGTTATTTCATCACCAGCTTCTATTTAGCTATTTGAAAGACACGCTGATGTCTCTGATAATGTTCATGGATGTCAGGAAGGTCTTTAGCAAGACAAGAAACGCTGAGAACAGACACAAAGTGAAAAAGAGACGGGTACAGCAGAAAAACAAACCACAAACTAGAGGTGAACGGGGCTCCATCACTCTGTGCTTTACGAGCAGGATCTGCAGGAGGCTGGAATTGAGATGGAAACCTCAAGTTCTTGGCAAAGATCTACCCACGCGGGAAGCGGCATCAACTTGAGGGCAGCGAGAGAGCGAAACCTTAGAAACACACTTCAATAGATCCTGTTCTCCAACCAACAGGGCCTTTCCTAGAAAGCCAAAGAGAGAAATGCTGACAAAACACAGGCACCGCTTTTAGAGAGGGGGGGACCTCTGGGAGGAACCAGCATTTCAAAGCCACCTCTGCTGGCCTTCTGGAAACCGGAACGGCCCCGAGAGCTGAGAACTGATTTACAGCAGAAATCTCCTGTCACAGCCAAGCTCTGCAGGCTCCCAGGCTGGGTTCACAAGGCGTTAACCCTTCTTTGCTTCCCTTCCCTCAACAGGAAGGCAGCCAACTACAGCAATTAAGAAACGGAGCATCTTCCAGCCCAGCAGGAGCATGAATATTCCTACAAGGCAGGGAAGAGCACACACCATCACACACAAGCCACCCCAGCCTTAAAGGGAAAATACAGTATTTTTGCCATTTCCTTGAAATCAAAGCTTTTCTTTTTGACATCACGAATAAATTTGCATTTTGCCACAGTCCTTTTTATACCTACATATATATTCATGCCTTTATATATTTATGTGGATATCAAACAAGTCCAGGACCCCGTAGAATTCCTGTATAAACTGAGTTTCATTGTGGCTTTCAATGCAAATGAAGTATACGGAGACATAGTAAATACATAAATGCTTTTTTTTTCCCCACTAACCTGTAAGTTAAACGAGAAGTGTCAGAATAAGAGCGGCTTTAGCTGAAGTGCTGCTGACAGGACAGAAAATACTTGGAATTTACACCAGTAAATAAACAAGTGGCAAATAACCAGCTCCCAGTGCTGCTTTTGTATATGAACAGAATGTTTAGGATGGAAAGAAGAATTCTTTAATATCCTATATACTATTACCACGTTTTTAAACCGAGGCTCCTCATTTCAGTTGAAGAGACGCAGTGAAGTTCTCTAATTAATTCATACTTAGCACTACAGCAACCAGAATCCTCCGCCGATTGCGCACGAGAGGTATAATCTTTATGCAATAAAAAGGACGCGGCTGCGAATCTCCACATACGCACAGAACACGGGTTAAAACATTCCGGTTGAGGTTTTTGCTGCCTTTCTGTAAAATAACCAAGAGGTCCGTTAAGGATAAATTAAGTTGAAAGCAGAAAACATTTTCAAACACTCTCTGAGTTTCACCTTGCCCCCAGAGCAGACGTCAGCGCCGAGATGGAAGGAAAATGCTGCTCAAGCCCCTCGGAATTGCGCTCCCCTGGAATCCTTTTAAAATAGATCAACTGAAGCGGTTCAGTCCTTACAGAATCATCATCTTCCTTTGGCTGTAAATATCCCCATGGTAACAAGCGACGGTATCAGACAAACGAGCGGGAGCAGAGGAGGCCAAATGAAATCCTTCAAGTTCAGAGTCTCCAGAAAGGAAATGGGACAGGACAGGACAAGCCAATCGGGACACAATCGCTCTGCAAACCTTATCGCTGCCGCTGCATGAGCTGCCCAGCCCCTATTTGAACTGGAACCTTCACTCCCTCTCCACACAATTTCTGCTTTAAAGGATTTTTAACAGACAAGAGAAACACCACAGGTAATTCAGGGATATGAAACATTCCCGGGACCCGAGCGTGATGCAATGACCCATTTGGACACAGTCCAGGACACGGATTGAGCTGGCAGAGGTCTAAGTTTTCCCACAAGGCAGCTGTAAACAAAACCAAACCTACGGAGTATAAGAGGTATAAGATTTCTCGGGGGGGTCTGACTCAAGATACTTGAAGATTTGCAGCTGCAAAGAAGCATTTTCAGGTGTGGATTTGCACTTTTTAGGCGTGGAGCAGATGATTTTTAATATATAGGAGTGAGGTTAAGTAGCATCGCCACTGACTGACCTCACACAGAGTCTTCTGCGTAGGCAGCTACAGTGCCCTACATTGAGAGAAAGCACTTAAAACCTCCTGCACGTGCAAAACCAAGTGAAGAAAATTAGGTGATTCCTGATGGAATGAGAGAGAGAAGCCAGGAGCTCAACCCCGCCCTTTCATGCCACTCCACTTTTAACCTGATGTCCTCACATATCCAAGCACTGAAGAGCTCTGTTCCTATACACATACTCAGTTTCTGGATTGGAAAGAACCTTAATGCCCATCCAGTTCCACCCCCTGCCTGGGTAGGGACACCTCCCACTGGATCAGGGGCTCCAAGTCCCATCCAACCTGGCCTTGAACCCCTCAAAATTTCCCTGTTCTAGTGCTACTTCACATCCTTCGGATCTTACCTCGCTGCGAACAGTCACAATTATTTATCTTCTACTTTGAACACAGACAAACGTACAGGTTTTTCCTTTTTATTGGACGCTTCCAACTTTATATCTAATAATATACAGATACTTGTTTTCATTGTTCCATTCACATCCTTATGTAGTTCAGCCATTCTGTCACATTAAAATTAAAAAAAAAACCATCCCAACACAACTGAAATAAAATAAATTTGTGAGCTGGAAAAATACATTATAAACTTATATTCAAGAAACATTCTCTTCATAATTAAAAGCCTACTCGTAATAATTAAAAGTAGGATTTAAAGAAAAACTCAATTTTCTTTTTTAAATAGGTGGTCTTTGCGTATAGTTTTAATCATCTCCTATGTACAACCCCAAGCAGTATCTCTGCCTACCTGTGACAGAATACCTGAAACAAAACAAAAAGACACTGAAAAGTTCTTAAACAAACAAACAAAAAAACCCCCGAACAAACCAATATTCATTTTCCAGGAAAAGACAGTATAATCAGGAGTTTAAACACATGCTTCCCTCATCTTTCGTAAGGCCCAGGAGACAGACGTGCTTTAATAAAAGCAGACGGTATGAAGAAAAGTCCTTCCACTTTTCTCTTCAAATTCCTGCAACAGCTCATCTATTTCATTTTCCATGTCTTCCGTGTGCTGTATCTAGAAGAGAAAACACACTAAGCAACCAAGGACAAAATCACAGAATCACTGGGTTGGAAGAGACCCATCGGATCATCGAGTCCAACCATTCCCATCAATCACTAAACCATGTCCCTCAGGACCTCGTCTACTCGTGCCTTAAACACCTCCAGGGGAGGCGAATCAGCCACCTCCCTGGGCAGCATATTCCATTGCCTAATGACCCTTTCCGTGAAAAACTTCCTCCTAATCTCTAGCCTAAATCTCCCCTGGCAGAGCTTGAGGCCATTCCCTCTCGTCCTGTCCCCTGTCCCTTGGGAGAAGAGCCCAGCTCCCTCCTCTCTACAACCTCCCCTCAGGTAGTTGCAGAGAGCAGTGAGGTCTCCTCTCAGCCTCCTCTTCTCCAGGCTAAACACCCCCAGCTCTCTCAGCCACTCCTCATAAGGCCTGTTCTCCAGCCCCTTCATGAGCCTAGTCGCTTTTCTCTGGACACGCTCCAGAGCCTCAACATCCTTCTTATGGTGAGGGGCCCAGGACTCTAAGGATACGATGGAGTTTAGAAAACTGTAATAAACTCAACCCTTTTGGCTTGCTGGAAATTCAGCCCAGCAGGTCGCACTAATCAGCTCGGCGCTACCGGCTTTGCTGAGGTTCCCAGCATTCCCAAACGTAAAGATCTTTTGCATCACGCTTACCCTCCCTTCTCCAACCCCCTAAACTGGCACCTCACTAGTGCTTTGTTGGGTAGGCAGCATCCTCGCTAGCTAACGAGCGGAAGCCTCGGAACAGCTACAAGCAGGCTGAGCAGATGGATAAAATCGCAAGTCCTTGAACTCTTTCAGGCTTTTTTGAATCTGGAAAGGATTTAAGACCAGAATAGATCACACAGGCTGGAGGGGGGAAAAAAAATAAAAAGCCTGTTGTCACACTGGGAGAGGTGAACTCATCACCCTGCCTGCTGTAAGAGGACACAGACCCTCTCTCTGTTCTCTGACAATTATATCAACTGTTTTGAATGCGGCTTATTTTAGTCTCGCTTCGAGGGCCAAAGCCCCTCAACGGGGATGACAAAAGGCAGAGTTTTTCCATGCACATCACATAGGGCGGCACTACAAAACACACCTACACAGGATGTTTTTCCACATACATCATGATTCCCGTGTTTTAAATCCCACGTATTAGAAATGCTTTCGAACCGGACATTTTTGCCGTAAGCAGGTTTGAGTACGGGCTCCACACGCATCACGGTCGCCCGCAGCACTTTACAATCCTGCTTTTCACGTAAGCGATCGATGCGTCGGCCGCGAATGCACAGCGTCCGCTTTGGGAACCGGGAGCTCGGTTACAACGCATCTGTTGGCACAACAGCTCTAAAAATAGCCCCCGGGAATCTGGAAACCTACGTCTTTTGACATGGATTTTACTTCAACAGCATGTGTGAGGTGCAAGACCCTTAGGGAGAAGTCGGTTGGGTCCAAGGTACATGTAGGCACCGAGCCCTCTCTACTTACACACTGGCAGAGCTCACAGATAAGGAAAGCACCCAGGGTCGCCTCTTCGTGGTTATCCTGAATGTCCACGTTGATCACGTGTACCGGCTGACATGTCTCCTGCTCTCGGGAATTTAAATCTATTTGAAAACAAAACACACATAATGGCAAAAAATTGAGGTGGAATGGCATCGTATTTTTAAAAACCCCATGGACGCTGCCCACTCTGCCTTCTCCAAACTTGTTTTTAGAAAATCGTGTATTTAATATAGGTTTAAATGATAGTTCCTTTTATTGAAAGGATGAGAGATGGATTTTGGAAACTAAAGTATTGAGGTTTGTCGCAGGGTCGTGACAGTTTGTCTTCCCTGTTCAAGAGAAGTTCCTGCCCGCCTTCCTCTGACGCTCTGTAAAGACATCACGATTCCTAAAAGTCAAAAACGGTTCTGGGGTTCCTCACCTGGAGAGATTTTATTGTTCATTTTTAAAACAAGCACAGTAGGCCCAACACTCTGAAAACTGAACTGCAAGGTGAACTCCTATTGAGTCACATCACNATTGATCACGTGTACCGGCTGACACGTCTCCTGCTCTCGGGAATTTAAATCTATTTGAAAACAAAACACGTAATAGTAAAAGTTTAGGTGGAATGGCATCATATTTTTAAAAACCCCATGGGTGCTGCCCACTCTGCCTTCTCCAAACTTGTTTTTAGAAAATCGTGTATTTAATATAGGTTTAAATGATAGTTCCTTTTATTGAAAGGATGAGAGATGGATTTTGGAAACTAAAGTATTGAGGTTTGTCGCAGGGTCGTGACAGTTTGTCTTCCCTGTTCAAGAGAAGTTCCTGCCCGCCTTCCTCTGACGCTCTGTAAAGACATCACGATTCCTAAAAGTCAAAAACGGTTCTGGGGTTCCTCACCTGGAGAGATTTTATTGTTCATTTTTAAAACAAGCACAGTAGGCCCAACACTCTGAAAACTGAACTGCAAGGTGAACTCCTATTGAGTCACATCACAAAATCCTGGATTTACTGTTACGCTTATTAACAAGGGGGATACATTTCAAACACTTCACTTAGATACTGTGAAGCTAAACTTGCAGAACCCCAAATGCTTTGTTCTCTGTGTTGCTTGTGACACGGCAACCACCAAGGCCTGGAAAGGCAAGGCAATAACCTTCTACGTTAAATGTGTGATACTAGTTCAGTTGGTGACCTTTCAATGCGAAGGAAACACCCTAAACCTCCCATGAGCCCATATCCAGCATTTCCAGAGAGGCAATGTTCTCTGCTCAGAGAGGAGTTAACGAGTCGTTGCTGAAACCCCGACGACTTCCAGTGTGTTCACATCAAGCTGCCTGCACCACGTTCATGCAGAACCCAACCTCAACTGAGATTCTTCATGTATGTCTCGCTCTTAATCATTTAAGAGCAAAGCCGTAGCGTGTTTGTTGAGCGTTAACCACTCTCGAGAACAGTTTCTCCACCTGTATGGGTGGATTTATAGTGGATAAACTGTTCAGTAAGTCACAAGAATCTTCCATGGAAAAGGGAAGGGATTACATAAGGAAGACTTTGTTTCTTCATCAACCCAGGGAGGAAAAAAAAATGCTCATCACATGCAACTTGCTGGTGTCCGTGAGCATATTCAAACCAAATGTGTATCTGAGCTTCCTCAAATCCCTATTTCTTTGTATCAGCCCTTAAAATTGCTACACATACGCATTCAGTGCAGCTACCAACACCAGCTTCTTTCAGAAATAAGCATTCAGCCATCACTTCTCTGGTATGTAACATCAACATACTGTGAGCTGTTGTCCCTGCTGGTGTTCCAGCAGCGGCAGGCAGAGACTTTTCCACATTTGTGAAGGATTTCGGGGAGAAGGAGGGGGAGAAAGCACTGCAAGTTAACTTGGTTATCAGTTCAGGATCCTTACCTTCTACTACTTGATCATAGACTCTTTCTTCACACGTTAGGATCAAATCAAAAACATCTTTGCAGTTCTGGAACCTTTCCGGTCGTGGCTTGATTCTCTTATTTCTGTCCAACATGTGTAAAATCCCATTCTGTGTGTATCTGAAGTTGCTCGAGTTAAGTACCATTACTTTAAGAAAAGTCACGTTTTTTGAGCAAATGGCCAGTACAAGTTAAATTATCTCTGTATCATTAAGGTAAGATTCTTCCCGTTAGCCAGTATAAAGATCAGCGACCACTAAATAGAAAGGCAAGGTTGCCAGCATGACCCCCCATCAGTCCAACTCACACACTGCTGGATTTTAGTCCTGGCACCTGGCAGAAACAGCTTTAAAAGGCTCTCCTAAAGACAGTTTTTTCAGAAGAACAACTTTTCTTGGGTAACTATTTTTATATCTATAATGCTTAGAACATAGAGTTAGCCATTTGCGTGAGCAGAATGTCCTACATTCACTGAAGTCGCTGCCCCTTGCTCCAGGGGCCGGTGTCTTGGAATTCAATGATACCGTGTTCCAGCTCCACACCTGCAAGGATTCCTGCCCAAGCCTTGGGTTTGCACAACTGAGCTCCCCAAAGGAAGCTGAATAAACCACAAGGCGTAAACCCTTAAAAATATCCCATGATATATAAAAGGGAATGAAGAAAAACACTGACTTCATGCCTGTCAGAACTTCAGGCACTGTGCGAAAAGGAATCTGTTCTGCTGCTCGGTAGCTATATTTATGCTGCTGCTGTAACCCTGAGGCTCAGATTTACATCCTGTATCCCCCTGGCAAGCAGGATCCACTAATCCCACTGTCTTCTCAGCCTTCTGGGACACACAGATTCATTAGGAGCACACCAGGGTCGACTGCCACATACATCTCCCCACCTGACTAAAACCAAACTCCTTCAGGAGGCAAAGTTTTAAGGGTAAATTAGGAATTCCAGGAAAGGTTTGAATTTAGAAAGCCTGGGAACTGATGCTTCTCTTCCTTGCTTGGAAAGAACGGTATTTTTAGCCATCTAAGTATGCGTTTTTACATGAAAATAGCAGTAAGGGCAACGGTCTATGGAGATAACAGAAGGAATCTGATCATAAAGCTTTCCATCATTAGCAGCAAGTGCTTAAGAGGTCATCTAGGCTTACATCCTTGTTGAAAAGGTCATACAGACCCCTAGCAGGTACCTCAGTTCTTTTCCAAGAAGAGTCCTGACCTTTCGTATCAAGGGACTGACAACTTTCTGAGGACCTTTTTGCAGTTGCCCTCTAGCATCTCAGGTCCCACCGCCCAAGGCAGCCAGCTCCACACCCACTAATCTACACGCTTCAAAGTGTTCTTCAACACTCTTCAAGCAAACAGCCTCCAAAGCTTTCAAGTCTTTCATGTTGTCTAAGCTGTATTAAAAATTAAACCTGTAAGAGTCTGCTTTATATGTTCAGTTCTCTCCTGCATCACTGCACTTTAGCTTCTTGGCTGAAGAAAATATCAATTTTGAATCATAAACTGAATTATTTGTTGTTTATTGTAAACATATATTGTCAATGTCGCTCAGCCAACTGACTTTTACCACATTTCCTCCTTCAGGTCACCCCCAAGCCTTTGACTGCTCTCCTTTCCCAAAGATTCATCCCTCTAAATAATTGTCCTTTATGGCCCAAAGGCTTCTTATAAGCAGCTCTGGAGCAGCAGCACCCACTGCTTCCTCACAGCACTCCTGTAAACCCCCCTCGGGTTTGTCGTGCTTGGAAAAAAAAAACCACTTTGACGCAGCCATCTCAGACCTCTGGTTCTGTTCAAAGCCCGAAAACGACTGCAACAGCCATTTCCAAAATACCTGTAAGCACCTGGTTGCGTTGCTGCTTGAAGCCCTTCTGGGCTCCTCAGTCCTCATTCCAACATCACGCAAGCTCAAGGAAAAAAAAATGCACAACATCCCACACGCTTTTGGGGGTTCTTTTTTTTTCCCCTTCTAGGATAAAACGTTGCTGGCATCTGTCCCCTAGCTTCCCTGACTGAGCTTGGAGACAGAATTACGCACACTCAAAAAACCCACACAGTCAAGCTTTCAGCTTCGCAGTCGAGCTTTCTGCTGCCAACTTAGAGCTATTTTTTTTCCAAGGGTCCATCTGCCTATAAAAGGAGGCTGAGACAAGCGGTTGAGATTCATGACACTTTCCTATTTGGTTGTCTGCAATCTTTTTCACCTGGAAAAAAACAAGCTCGACGTCCTCGCTGCAAGCCGGGGGGGATGCGATCTGCATGACTGGCTTCACTGCATCATCACAACCCAGCTTCATTCTCAGGAGAATGCAAAGATATTAGAATTTATTAATGGCTTCCAGATGTTGAATCATTTAAGTTAGACCCTGCTTTCCTCCCAGCCGATTTCAACTCCGTGCTCCCTACCCTATGGATCTCTGCTCTTTCTTTTCAGCGGTCACTTCTGTGGAAGGCGCTCCTGGAATTCTCACCTGGCTTTCAGCGCTCTTGCCTGGCCACAGCAGCTGCCTTAACTCAGAGAGACAACAAAATGGTTGGACTCGATGATCCGGTGGGTCTCTTCCAACCTGGTTGTTCTATGATTCTATGATTCCAAAACATGCACACATTTATCTAGGAAGCCGTCACCCACATCAAGCTATCGGTACAGTGAATCCATCACATTTTTAGTGAATCCAATCCAGAAATCACATTTATTGGAATAAGTATGCTAAACAGGTCCACAATATAATGAGATTGATACACGACAACTCAGTAATGGAAAAACTCGATAGAAAAAGGAGATGTGATAGGAGCCGAGTTTTTCCAACAGACATAGCACTGTTTCTCAGCCTTACAGAGATGGCTATAACCAGCTATTCCTAATGGCACTGACTGTGCATTCTCTCCATTTAGAATCATAGAATCACCAGGTTGGAAGAGACCCACCGGATCATCGAGTCCAACCATTCCCATCAATCACTAACCCATGTCCCTCAGCACCTCGTCCACCTGCACCTTAAACCCCTCCAGGGAAGGCGACTCAACCCCCTCCCTGGGCAGCCTCTGCCACTGCCCAATGACCATTTCTGTGAAGAATTTTTTCCTAATGTCCAGCCTGAACCTCCCCTGCAGAGTTTGAAGCCATTTACTTCAGGATATCCCAAAAGAACGTACTGATGTGTTTGCTTTGAACTGGGTAACTCAAAACCTCTGGCCACTATTTGTGACAGAAGGATAGGCACAGGAAGCCATCACAGTGAAAACACCACTGATCCACAACATTCTAAACGCGTTCTTCTCCCTCCCAGGCGGTTTCAAAGTTCTAAACCACCAGAATGTTTCAGTTTGCCAAGCCCCCTCCAAAAGTCTCTAATGAAAGCAATTTCAGCTAACGATGCTATATAAACCGTTCTCCCCAAACACCAGTAGCGTTCCAAAAGGAGTTTCACAAAAATGAAATTCTACTCTTTTACCCATCTCCCACTGCCATGTTGGAGCTAATGGCCCAACTGGTCCACTTAGCAAATGATGAGCGAGCCTGGGTAGGAGCTGTGAACAGGGGCTCTCAGTAAAGTGGAACTGACATATGGGAGAACATCCATACGACAAGCAGAAAATCCTGAGATACCAAAGTGTTTGCTTGTTCAATATATTCTCATAATTATCTTCACACATTGATTATGATTAGAGCAACTCCTAAACCTGCCCTGTATGTCGTGAAGCCTACAATGAAGAAAAGACTGTTCCCTACCCCAGAATAGAATTTCTACAATGTCCATGTTCCCCACTCACATGCAGAACCGCAATCCTAACAACTGCATTGCTTCCACAAACATCCAACTTTCCATTTTGCTGATAGCGTGTGTGTGGCTGAACAGAGCAGCAAAGATTTGGTGGTTACCAGACCATGAAATCCAATAAAGTGTAGATTGCAGTCTCTGTTAGGAAATTGGATCCTGCCTCTAATTCCGCGAGAGTTGGCAATTAATTCAGATTAAAAAAAATCTGGGGTAAAAATAAGCATGTGGCTTTTTCAATATATCAGCCCCTTAAGATTGTGTGATGATGATGCTCTCCGATAGAGATCAGCGGGGTAAAACACGATAGAAAAGCAAGACAGGCTTAGAACAGTGATAAGAATGTCTCCTAAGGATCCTACACATTAGACCTTCAGGAGAAAAAAGCCTTAAACCTTCAAGTAGATGCTCCCGTGTATTTAGTCTCTCCTAATTAGGTGTTCCAGGGCCTGGTCTGTATTTCTCTAACTTAAAGCTGCACTGATTATGTACATTCAGCTACATAAAAATCAGTGGTGGTGTAATTCATCCTTTTAAATGACTCAAATGTTAGCGCCATCTCCCCATCTTTGCCTGTTAACAATACACTCACCCCTCCGTTCAGCCATGGTTGAGAACAGCAGTAATTCCAAGCTCTATTTCAGGGGCCAGCGTTTCAAGAAACTAAAGATAATCTTTAGAACAACTTGTAAACGTGTCTATGAAGAATTAAAGGGAGTCTCAGCGTGCTCTTCTTCATGCTGAACAGGGGAATCTAGTAGGAAAGTGCCTCGAAGTTTCTCTGCAGGGACAGACAGTACCTTTTTCTTAGCTCCTAGATAAAATACAGCATTTTCCCTAAGGAACTTGTCATTGAGACTAATTCCCTCAATACATCAATATTAAAGTGAGCTGCCAGCACTTGGAAAAGTACTAAATAATCTCCATTAAAATAATAGCCAAAAGCATCAGGTTTGACCTCCCATTAATAAGAATTGTGGCCCTTTCCCCCCAGCACGAAGTGCTACCTACATGTCACACCCAACCCACCTTCAGACCTTCCAGAGCTTTCAGACCTCAAGGTTTTGTGACGCATCCACTTCTCATAGAGTCATAGAATCACCAGGTTGGAAGAGACCCACCGGATCGTCGAGTCCAACCATTCCTATCAATCTGTAAACCATGCCCCTCAGCACCTCCCTCAAGCAGGAGCACAAAAGAAAAGCAAGGAGGAGGCAAGCTCCAAGTTTTATTTACATTAAATAAAAACAGATACTTGTTGGGGCACAACACACGTGGCACAACACAGCATCCAGCAAGCAACTAGCCCGCACAGAAATTTTTAGGGGTTATGTTTAGAGAACCTGTACTTGAGGTTGACAAAAAGCAACAGATTAGTTAAAATTAAAAAAAAAAAAAAAAAAAATCAAACCAGGAGGCTTTGGTAAATCTCACTGACAGCTAAAGGTTGGAAGAGGTACACAGCATGACACTAGTCTGGGTACAAGATCACTGCTTCTTTTCCCAGAGCAGCAGGAATCGAGAATAGCTACTAGCTTCATTTGGAATAAATCTAATTAAAGGCAAGACTTTTGCCAGTAGCTGGGATTATGGAGCCTCTACCTACCACCTCAGTTTAGAGATAACAAGGAAACCACAGAATTCTGAATGAGAAATTCAGGAAAATGCGATGGACTAAAACCAGAGCTGGACATAAACAGGTGATTTCTGTTTCCCACAAAATTGTTTTAAGTTAAAATCCTGTGTGATAAAAGAAAAAAAAACATTAAATACTTTGGTCAGTAATTTTCATCTTAACTCCCAGGTGAAACTGAGAATTAATTTGAGCTGAAAGTTGGGGTATATAAATTAATTATAGTCATCTAAAATTAGATTAGAGACTAATTTATTAAACATAATTGGGCAAGCTAAATTTGCTAAAATGTATACACACTTCTTAGGGGAAAAAAACCTCATTTTTAATGGTTGGCACCCAAAGCTGCTACATCCACAAATAAAGTCGGACATGCCAATTATTCACTTGGTGCAGCCCTCATCACACAAATACTGCGGCTCCCTGTGAAAAAGCAGCACAGGATACCTCTCACACAAGTATGAATGGCATTGGTGGGTCTGTTTTCCATATCGTCTTAATTTATTAGTATCTGCACTATAAACAGAAGATGCGTCATGTTAAACTCTCCTTGGCAAGATGCCTGGGAACTAGACGTTTACCTAAAGGAAACGGGGGGGAGTGAGACTGCCCGACCTCCTTCCCCTTCAGAATCTGTTCCTATCACAGGGAATGAGACTGAAAATGGGCACCCAGCACTCCCAATTTGGATTTCTGAGCAACTGCGATTAAGACCACAGGAGCTGCCTACATTCCACATCCAGAGCGCAAACTGCCTTTCATGGGGAATTTAAATTGTGTGGGTTTGGCACAAACCAGAGGTTGCGAACAAGCCTTTTGCGGCACTGTGTGACTTCAGAGTCTTTTAACGCTGAGAACATGCCATCCCAAAAATATCACCAAAATACTAATTTGGGTTAAATAACATTTCTGATGACATTTGTGCCTGCATTAATGAACTGAAGCGTCACTTGTTTTTCACCGTCAAAGACAAATCCACAGCATTCCCAAGCTGCCCAGATAAAATTCAGCTGGGCATAATCACAGGAGCTGGTCCAAAGAGAGCACCAAGACCTGTCGGGGCTCAACAGCTGAAGCCGTATGTCAGGCCGAACACAGACAGAAGCTGTCAAAGCAAAAAAGAACAGGAGCAACGGCAAAGCCCATTACCAAAGAGCTAGAGAAAGCCTATTACAGAAGGAACTGCAAGACAAGGATACCTGAGGTAGAACAGAATAATCAAAGATGTGGCATGTTTGACTGTCCCATCCATGGACAACGGGCACTTCAAGAGAAGCTCGATTTTGCTTGCTGGAACCTGCAGTGCCTCAGTCGCTTGTCAAGACAGCTCAAACTATGGGTAAGTCCAGTACGTGATGACATGGACACATAAAGGGACACAGAAATCATTATCAGGAGTAGCAGACAAGCAAGAGGGAATCGCAACAGGATTCCCAAGTACCACACCTGACTTCTGGATGCTCTTCACAGGTTTAGAAACAAGTGCCAGCTCTCAGAAGACAAGCAGCAGGAGGGAAGTACCCTGAGGTAGCTGTGGGGAGTCACTCCATTTAATGCCTCCAACAAATGGGGTCTGCAACAACTACCTTCAAACCGCTCTCCATTGTTGTCACTGCTCCGCACTACGGAACTCAGAGGTAATTTTCAGCTAAATAGAATCATAGCTGGGTAAGGTAACTCAGATCAAGGCGAAACACAAGTATTGTAAACCAAATCAATTAGGCCGTTTCGTTTCACAGATTTGGGAAAGCTGAGAATACATTCACGAAGACAGCAGGGCCACTTTTAAATGGCAGCATGCGGAGAAACAAAGACGCGGGATGAGGTCTGCAGCGTTAGCACAACACTGCAACAGGACACTGAGGAACAGGAGAATGTGATTAATCCAGTCTACTCCATACGCTAAGTTTAAGCGGAATAACCTGCAAGATAAAATGCTCGGGGGAAAAAAAAAAATCCTTATCTTTAGTTACAAATATTAGAGCAAAGAACAAGGGGAAACATATATTTGCAAGCTTTGTGTGGAAATAGGCCTTCAGTCCATCTGCTAAATGTTTTTGCTATCTTCCTGCGTATCCAAGAAAAATGGTTTAAATATTCCACAAAGCAGGCACAAAGACTTCACTGTCTTGCAGCTAACGCTAGTTGGAGAAATTAGAGTCAGATGGAAATTGGTTTGGAATCAACAGAAGGAAAAATACATATGTCTAGATGTCCCTTAACACTGGCACGAAGAAAGTGTGGGTTAATCTGAGGCAACTTCAATGAGGTAAGAAAAAGTTCCCTGTGGCTTCTCTGCCCTCATTCCAGTCCAGGATGAAATGGCCAAACCAGGTCCAAACAAAGCTACACTGGTTTTTATGCTGCTTTTAAGTTTTATCAACTCCAGATTACAACAGGACTGAGGAGGATTTAAGCCAATGCCCAAGACTGGAAGCAGTAGAATTTACTCACCCTTGTATAAAGTCTCTTAGAGTAATGACAGGATATAAAGCAAGGCCAAGCTAAGCAGTCAGTTTTGCAAAGAGCAACCCATGAGTGTCAGGCTGTATCTACTAATGTTAGTTAGGAAAGCTTCCCCCGCGCTATCACAGGCCACAAAGCCAATGCAGTGTGATCTGCTTATAGAGCAGAACATAATTAGGCAACGCTAATTGTGCACGGTGCATTCTGGAGACCAGCAGATGGCAGGGACGTAACTGAAGGAGTCTTATTTTCAACATCCATTCAAGTTTCTGAAGTCTCAGATGCAAGTGTCACCTTTACTTCCAAGGATGAACTTTTAAAGGCCCTTAAAGATTCAAAATTCACTCACAGAGTTCAGATGTTATGACTGAACTACGTCCTCACCCCTTCCCTCTATTTCTACGATTAAGGTACTTTGAAAAAGAAGTTGAGAAGAAAGTGAGGCTTGTGCTGCGCTGCTTTCAAAAGAACTTCTGCCGCTGACCTGCAGGCCACGATTTCAACTACTTCTAGCTTTTGCAAGGACAGACTTCATAAAAATATAAAAAAAAATCCAAACCAAACAAAACCAATCCCCTCACACATGCCTAAAACATGTGGTTTACAGAGATGCAGAATCTATCCCACTGACTCCTAGAATGACAGCTCAGAACAGAAGTGGACATCTGTTTACAACTTCAAAATTCATGAAGAAAATCAAATGAAAACGTAAGATAAATTTATGAGCGAGGAGCTTACCTGAAGTGGAATTTAATTAAGTTACTCTTCAAGACTGAGCTATACAGCCCCAGCAAGCAGGATACGGATGCTCTGCAGATCTCATCAGTGCTCCTCTGCACCCACACAGTGGTAACTTTCCCACTAAGCAACTCCAGGTTGCCTTGTGCTGCTTCCAGGACATGGGTGCAGTATAAACGCTCCGTGTATTAGGGCAGCTCATCAATCCACACATCAGGAATTACTACTCAGCTATTATGGTTCCTAAAGCATTGGCAGAAGCTTCCACAACCTACAAATGCTATTCAAAAGAGGCTAGGGAGGGAAGGGGGTTACAGCAAGATATTCCTGTCACTGCCAACTCTTCTTCCAACAGCTTTTCCCCATCAATGCCTGCACAGCCATCGCCTCAGGCCACAAACCATCTGGGTATCAGGTTCATACACCACTTTTGAAAGCGGGAATAAGATTCAGGATGTTATTTGATGCTACCCCCGTCTCCAAAAAATAAGTCTAAGCCCACTGGGAGGGAGGGCTTGCATAACCAAATGAAAAGCTTCTGATTTATGCTCTAGATGAATCATAGCAGAGACTGAAATCTTTGTATCCATTCCCTTACCTATCAGGGTATGAAAATTCATTAACTGGCTTGTCCACACCAGTTTAGTCCTACGTTAAAAAGATGCGTTAGAGCAAACTGATGAGTTTAGGAGTGAGAATTCTCAACATCCTGACTATGTGAACCCTAGGAATTCTCAACAACTAAGCCCAAGGCTGTGACACCTCCTGCCTCAGAATATATGCTACACCCAACTGTGAATCCATCCTTGTTGCAAATTTAAATTAGTGTTTAGAGACTAGTTTTTGCATTCTTGAAGGCAAGGGTCACCAATTTTTCCTCTGGTTTTGTTTCATCTTTAAAGTTACAATCATATAATTAGAAAGAAGTCCTCACACCCCTTCACCTAGCTGTAAGGGGCGGCCTGTCTTTGAGGGGTCCAGTTATCCCTGCAAATACAACAAGGTGGTGTATTTACACTAAGTCCCAGAGGTACTGCAGCCAGCACTTAAGTCTCTTACAGATCAGCACCAGAATCATCTACTGTTCTCCTAGAATTTCAAATATTTTAAAAAGCAACAAAAAGCTGCATTCAGAGAAGCCCTAAATGGTTTTGTCGCAGCCCTCTCCTAGGACAGCAGGGAACTGAAATGCAATATGCTAAAAATGCAGTGGTAGATGTGGATATTTAGTTAACTGTAAGGTTTAACTACTTAAAATGCTTTGCAGTTCTTCCATTTTAGAAATCCTGTAACCACCTACTCAACTGAATCTGTATGTTTGTGCTTCTGAAATTCAGCATATGCCTTCGAGGTATGCGAGCTTGTGCTGGTTTTCGCTCATTAACTGCAATGAAGGTGCTTTTAGTCTTTGCAGAGCGGGTTTTGGATAGTTCTCCCTCCCTTCTACAAGGGAACATGAGATTCAGTGGATCTTTTCACTCCAACACGTTTTTAACCTAGCTCTGACTGACACCCAGAACCGCAGCAGCTCCTTTCTGTTTGAGACTATTGCTTTCTGAAAAGGGGTCATTCACTTGGGTGGCCAACAGAGAAGGTTTTAAGTCTCTTACAGCCAAGATTTCACTGAGTGCCTCCTGTCCATGATGCTTTGGGCTCCTGTTGGCATAGAGAATTGGAGGAAGGACATCACTCAGACTTCAAGTGTCCCAGCACTAGAATAAGGGAACAAGCAGACAGTTCTCATCAAGATAAACTATCTCAAACCACACAGCTACAGTCCTCTCCCCTAAGCTGATGAAAGCAAGACACGGGAATAGAACAAGCAGCTAAATCACACAGAGAACCACACCTTCTTTTGTTTTCCGACTGCCTCTGAGAAGAGCAAGCCCTCCCACCCTTCAGCCGGTAACGTATGCATGCCCATCACCTCAGTGAAGTTACGCCCACTCAAAAAATTTGAGAGCCCATGCGACCCTGATTCGCAAAAAGCTACTGCCCAACTCTGACGAGAGCAGGTCTGGTTTTGGTTACTGCAAAAGTCTTTACCTTGAAAACCCATTTCCGGAAACGGAGCTGCTTTCTGCGCCATCAGTCTTCACTCTGAAAACCTTAACTTACATTATCCGAGAATCAAAAAAAGGCAAAGACGTAGAGGCAATTGTTCTTGCCCCATTTCCCTTGCAATGGTTATGGTTTAAACTTGCTTTCTTTTATCATGAGACAAGATTTAACTGTAGCACCGCAAATAGATTTGGGGAACAGAGCATGGAGCAGTAACAAAATGGGAACTCCAGAGTGTGCTGAACTGGGGGGACTAGGGAGGCTTTTTGCTGGGTTTGTCCTAAAGCAGTGCCATAATCAGCACGGCAGCAATGAAGAATGCAATGAGGAAATGACAGGTCATTAGCACTTATTGAAATGACTTCTCAATTCAAATAATTTTCTTTTGAAGGAGATTTTTTTTTTAAATCAAGACACAGCATGCATTGCTAAGATGGGTTTGCAAGATTTTCCTTCCCTATAGGTAGGATACACCCCCCAGCACATCACACACGTGAAGCACTAAGATTATACCCGGCACCTTCAGGTTGGTTTATTTTAAGGAAGGCCCTCCAGCTAGATATGAGGAAATCAAAACCCTGCAAGGAAAATAATTTCTGTGGAACATGACAACGTGTTCCAAAGTTTAATCAGTTCTCACTGTGCTCTATAGGTTTACTCAAACAGCCTGGCCCTTCTTAAAAGAACTCTTCCAATGCCTGATACAAAAGAAGCCACCACCCCTGGGGTCTCAGGGAGTTCAGATTTGCTATTTCTGGCCTGCAAATACAACAAAATTTGCTGAGCAGCAGTAAGTCACAGTATAACCTGCGCTACCAAACAACTGTAGAGCTGCCTCTGAAAGAGTTACCAAGTCTGCTGACTCCTTGGCTCAAATTAGTTTCTATCGTGCTCCGTGTCTTCTAGTCCCTGTCAACCTGTTTAGTCTTATTCCATTTTTTTCAAAAAGATGCAAGAAAAAAGATGCTATTAGAGTATAATTATGACATTTAAGCCATGCTAACATCCCTGCTGGATCTTCAGATGGCTGCGCAAAGACTACTTCACTGAATTATCAAGGCTCATTTCTGGTAGGCTTCACTCCAGGGGGTCCTCTATCTTTTAAGCAGAAATTCAGCATATACTGAATCCTTTATTTAGGGTCATATTTCTCTTTCACATTTAACATTAAGGAAAAAAAAAATCAGATCCCTAGCTGAGGAAAGAGGATCAGGAATGAGTGCCCCACTTCTGTACATCGGTGGATTTTCTTAAAACCGACTGAAAAGTCAACTGTAAATACAGATGTTCTAAAATCATGCAGGTTGACGTTAGTCATGGGTTTGACTAGCACCTCTACTCTTAAGTATGTTACCGGGCTCTCCTATGTCCATGCTTTTACGGTTGGACTCGATGATCTTAATGGTCTTTCCCAACCTACTAATTTTATGAATCTATGATTTATAATATGCTGTAGGATTTTCTCTTTTCTGGTGCATAGATCAGATCTTGTTTCAGGAAATTCACAGTGAGAAGGGCAAGCTCTTTGATGAAAGGTATCCTCTCTCCCAGAGAAGACAGACTGTAAACCTTACCTGTCAGCGTCTGAGCTAAACACAATATTAATGTCGAGGCGTTCGCTCTTCACATATCTGTTATCAGGATGGTCTTTGCACTGCGAGAACATGATCCACAGTGCAGTGGAGGTAACGGACAATCTGTGACGGTACTAATGTGCTTTCATTCAAGAGCCAAACATGTTACAAACTACAAAAGAGCATTTGGACTGCGTGCACTGTAACCTGACCGTCATTTATAAAGGAGCATGAGGCCCACTGTGAAAAAAAACCCACCCTCCTATAATCCTAAAACACTTCAAAATCCCCAAGCAACTATATACTCCTAACGCGTAAAGGCAAATAATGAATTACACCTTTCAGAGATGAACCATATTGGATTTTTTAAAAAGGCCATGCCACAGGGATACAGTTCTTTGTCTTTCCTAAGCAGATCATTGTACATCTGATCATATGTTGTTTTGAAATCATAAACATTCGGCTTGTCCGGCGCTGGTCCTGGCAGTTTCACATGAGTCCCTGTTCCAAAGGATCGGACGCTGAATCCTCGTTTGCTGAAAGACAGAGGGGAAAGAGGAAGAAAAAGGCAATTAGATGAGGTGGATTTGAAACACCAAAGTGCAGAAGAACATACAATGAGTTTTTAAAACACCTCTTAAAAATCAGACAAATCACAATCAAACAGGTGGGCAACTCAGCAACTAAATTGCCAAGAGTACCCAATGTGCACACGCAGTTACAATCAAAACTCATGCACAATTTCTAAAGGAACATCTCTATTGTACATGTAATTTTCTTAGAATTACGGTAAATAGCGTTTTAAAGATTTCCCTTGTGCTTCAGGCATCTTAGATTTGCAAGAAGTTCGTGTTCTATATTCACTCTTGGACAATACAGCATAGGCAGAGATGGTTTTGTCTTAATAATAACAATACCAACTGAACAATACTTATGTATTCTGCTAAAGCTGCTGGCCTACCCTACATCATTCCCCTCACCACGTACCCAAAACCACCTCTAATGTAATTTAATTAGCCTGGTACAAACATTTGTGTGCCCGGCACTTTTCTCACGTGGACTGAACAACATACTGAGCAATTATCTTTACAGAGTGGGGCACATACTCTGCCAGCTGACACCTACAGCTCCTGGGTGAGCCGGAGATAGCTCCATTCCAGTCTCATGAACAACTATTTGTTTAATAATTATAATTAAATAAAGAGGCAGGAACCTGTTTGTCTTCAGGGGTAATGCCAAAATACACTGATTAACCTAAACACACTTGCTTTAAGTTCAAGAAATCCTTTAGCAACATGAAGAAACATTACAATTTTTTGATAACAAGATGGGAACCAAATTGGTTTCTAGTGGACAAAGTTAAAACAGTAAAATACTGTCACTGTTGTCCAGAACGCTGAAACATTCGGCTACATAACGACAACTTAACTTCTGAAACAGGTCAAGACAATGTCTTAACCTCATTTTTTGTAAGGACTTCTGCTTTCAGCTTCATCAGAAATTGAATAGAGAGAACAACTTAAAGAAAAAACAAGCAAACAACCAGAGGCCCACACCACTTCTCCCAAAATAAGTGAGCTGCCTTCTGAGAAAAGCGAACGTGAGATGCAGAAGCAGTGCAAGAGGCCCAAGTGCACACTTGGAGCAACAGACAGGTTGTGTCTTGACTCCTAGGCCTTCGTGTGCAAGTTAGCAAGGAAATTCAGGAGGAGACACCAACTGCGTGTTTGCCTTCAAATAGTGTCTTCAAAGCAATCAAAAATCCTTCTATGCAGAGACTGACTGTGATCAAGTTTTGCCCCAAAGCTTAAACGTCGCTGAGCATGAAGAGTGGCATTTCCTTTAATTTGTCCTATAGGAGCTTAGCCCCTCTTTTCCTTTTCCTTGCTTCGTTACACTTTTTCTTCTAGCAGCTATTTATAGGTTCTTGTTTCTGTGAGCAGACAGGACACATGATGATTTTTTTTTCCTTGCTACTTTCTGCAGGACTAAATGCTGGAAGCGGATACAAGTGGAAAAAAAGGGCAATTCTCTCCCCCCCTTCCAGCCCTCCCTCATGTTCGCAGTGACTCATAACTGCACCAGTTAAGTTCAGTTTACTTTCCTGCAATACTTCCAGGCCCGAGTTTTTGTTCTGCTTTACGGAACACGAAGAGAGCTGGAACACGTACAGAAGAAACTGCAGAGCTAAAACACTGATGTTTCAAATCGTTCCTTTTCCCAGGTATCTCATCCCTCTTTTCTTTCTGTATGTACCACTTGAAGCTATTTTTGCTAAGAATTTTAATACCGACTAAGTGGGCTTTGACATCTGGTACTTCCTGCCTTCTTTCTCTCAGATTACTGCAAAGGAGTAATGTTACAATGAAAAATTATTTTCTTCTGTGCTTTCCTCCTAAATTTTAATTTTTCCTTTAATGTTATTCTTTGGAATAGGTCTGCTCGGGTCACACATGAAGAAGCAAGTCTCCAGCTGCTGGAAACACCCTTAAGTTTGCACAATCTCATACGAGGCAGAACAGAAATATACATGTGAAGCTCCACGTATCAAACATTTGTGCCTCTAACACACATGACCCACTGATAATTACTTCCCCGAAAAGCCAGGATTTGCATTTCTTGCAGGGGATTTCACGCTCTGACACCAGTAGTTGCCAAGTTACAGCTGTTACACTATCTATGCCCCAGGTGTACAATTACAAAACATTCTGAAAGCGTTTCACCACACTTCTTTCACAACTGGGGCGTGGGGGAGAGGGAAGAAAGCCTGCACAGTCATTACTCAGAGCCTGCTTTTCCTAAGCAGCTGGGCAGATCTAGTTCAGTGAGTCACCGAGGATCTGCTGTCACGTGACAGCAATGAACATTTTCTACAGGAAAATGTGTATCGAGGATTTGTTCTTGGCCTGGTATAACTACCCAGAGGATGGAAAAATCACGAGCTTCAACTCCACCATGAAGAATAAGATACTCTAATATATTTGCCTAGCATCGATTTCAGAAAATGTGAAGCTTAAACATTAACAGACTTGTAAATGTTGTGAGATTTCAAGCCATTTATTAAACATTATCAAGACTAATGTACAAAAACTATCCATATACTAAGCAGAAACACAAGCCAGTACTGATCCCATTTTCAGCAAGCGTGCTCACCCCAGTTTTAGTCTAAAGCTCATTACAACGAGATCACGTGGACCCATCGTGTGCCCCCAGAGCCTACAGGCTTCTAACTAAGGAACCTGCAAGCAGTCCTGGCATTTCCCTCCATGGAATCTTGGAATCCCAGAATCTCAGGGCCCACTACAACACATCTCATGCGGGACACAACTGCTGCTGCAACATGGAACTGCATAACAAAGCACTAACGCACAACAGAGTTCTTACAGGTAAGCTTCAAGCACTCAGAGGAGAAATAATATTAATCCGTGTGGATTAAGACATGAAGTTTTATCCACCCCTTCCTTCTACTGTGTTGTTGCTTGGGGATCTCACGTGCCTATTGCATGCAGGGATTTTCTGCTTACTGTAAGGCCATAACAGCCTCTCTTCTTATAGTGGCCAGTGATAAATATTACTAAACATTACTAAACTCTCTACAAATACCTGAAGGGAGGTTGTGGAGAGGAGGGAGCTGGGCTCTTCTCCCAGGTGACAGGGGACAGGACAAGGGGGAATGGCCTCAAGCTCCGCCAGGGGAGGTTTAGGCTAGAGATTAGGAGGAAGTTTTTTACGGAAAGGGTCATTGGGCATTGGAATATGCTGCCCAGGGAGGTGGTTGATTCGCCTTCCCTGGAGGTGTTTAAGTTACGAGTAGATGAGGTCCTGAGGGACATGGTTTAGTGTTTGGTGGGAGTGGTTGGACTCGACGATCCAATGGGTCTCTTCCAACCCGGTGATTCTGTGATTCTGTGATTAAAGGAAATGCAATAAACACTGCAGTACTACTGCAGTTGGCAGCTGTAAAGATTTTCAGGGGACAAATCATTCATTTTAATGCACCCCCTCCCACAACACGTAGGAGGGAAATAACTGGAAACACTGTCCTCCTTGTCGACCACTCCAAAAACATCTTCTGCCATATAATCAATATTAAACACCCACCCCCAGTCCCTCAAAACTCCTCTGCTAAACAAGGAACCAGGTATTATGAAATTTTTAATGTGGTGCAACATTCAGCAAGACTTTGTGCCAATGCAAACATTTTCTTGAAGTTTACTGGCAAAGACCGCTCTCCCTGCAGGGGACAGTTATTCCTTTAGAACAGCATCCGTATTGCCACCTATGCTGCTCTTGCTATAATTAGGAGGATGCCGCAGAAAATAAACATTTTCCAAATACATTCTGCTGTTTTTTAACTAAAATTTTAAGGGAGGAGAGTCTTTCCAAGAAACGTTTCTCTGTCACCTTTGCCAGAAGATCAGTCACACCGGAAGCAATTTATTTCTTCTGCGAAAACAGAGAGGAAGAATAAGGCTGGACATTAGGAGGGAGTTTACTTCGCCCTTCATACCCAGGCTTTAGTTTAAGTTCAATCCCAGTATTATCAGCAGAAAAATAACAGAGGAGCCGCATCTCCTCCCCCAGGAGCTATTGGTGACATCATGTTTTGACAGAGCTGCCACAAGTAAATCTGATGCCGAGTTGAAGCCCTAACAGCGTCAGACGCTGCTCACGGCAAGATGGCTGCCAGACCAGTCACTTCTAGGATTGATTCCTTTAGAATGTGTTCGTTTTATTTAGACAGAATACCATGTTGGAAGGGACCTTGAGCATCACCTAGTTCAAACTTTCTAGGTGAAAAACTGTTTAAATGAGATGTCACAGGACCCTGTCAAGCTGAAGCTTAAAAATTCCCAGGGCTGAGGAATCTCCCACTTCCCTGGGAAGATTACTCCAAATGTTTAACTGCTCTGGTGGTGAAACATTTTCTTCTGGAATTCAACTGGAATCTCCCCCGGAGCAACTTATACCCACCACCCCTCCTCTTTTCCACGTGACTTAGTGTAAAAATGGAGTCTCCATCCTTTTGGCAGACACCCTTTATGCACCAGTAGATTGGAATAAGGTCTCCCCTAACCCTCTCAAGCCCGAATAAAAACTTACTGTGTTGGCAACATGTGTCTTTTAATGTGAATGTTACATTGCATAACAAGAAAGAAGCCTTTTATCACCTTCCTGTAGTGCACAGGGAAGGTTTAAGAGCAGGATTTCTGGGAGATCAAGTCTCTCCTGCCTTTCTGCCACTTCCCCTTCTGACTTCAGCCAAGCACTTGCAGTGCTAAATGAACCCTCATCACCTCAGAGACGTGAAACGTTCTGAACCAAATACTCTGCCCAGTTCTCCTGCCGGAGGACAAGGCTCCCTTTCAGTGCAGAGCGAATCCAAGCTTCAGATGTGTTACAGCAAGGCAAAAATGACAGGGAAGAAGTGTTTACATTTTCAGAGGCCAGGACACAGGGCTGTTCTGTGCCTATCATGAATCACAGAATCATTTGGTTGGAGAAGGCCTCTGAGATCAAGTCCAACTGTACCTGGCTATTACTACACCAGATCCCCGAGCACCTTGTCTATCTGTCTTTGAAACACCTCCAGATATGGGAACTCAACCACTTTCCTGGGTAACTGTTCCAGTGTTTGATACCCCTTTTGGTGAAGAAATTTCTCCTGCTGCCTAATCTGATCCCACCCAGGCACAATTTGAAGTCACTTCCTCTCGTCTTACCACCTGTCAGCTGGGAGAAGAGACCAGCACCCACCTGGCTGCTTCCTTCCATGCAGCTGTTGGCAGTGATAAGGTCTCTCCTCAACCTCCTTTCCTCCAGGCTAAACAACCCCAGTTCCCTCATGGTTTGGGTTGGAATGGATGCCAAAGCCCACCCAGTTCCATCATGGTTTAGGATGGAAGAAACCTCCAAGCCCATCCAGTCCCACCCCTGCTATAGGCAGGGACACCTCCCACTGGATCAGGGACTCCAAGCCCCATCCAACCTGGCCTTGAGCCCCTCCAGGGATGAGGCAGCCACCCCTGCTCTGGGCAACCTGTTCCAGGACCTCCCCACCCTCACAGCAAAACATTTCTCCCTAAAATCTCATTTTAACCTCCCCTCCTTCAGCTGGAAACCATCCCCCTGGCCCTATCTCTGCACTCCCTAATCAAGATCCCCTCCCCAGCTTTCCTGGAGCCTCTTTCCCTCCTGGAAGCTGCTCGAAGGTCTCTCAGAGCCTCCCTCACACGGGCGCTGCCCCAGACGCCGCTCGGCAGCGCCGGGTGCGGAGGCCGCGGCCTGGCGCAAGAGGGACGGGGAGGGTTTCCTCCGTTTACCTGAGGATGTTGTGCGCCTCCATGCTGCGGTTCTGGTTGCTGGAGCACACCACGGCCACGCGGAGCGGCGAAGAAGGCATGGCGGGCAGGGGCAGCAGATCCTCTCGGCCCCACCGATCCCACTGCCCTGCTCGGTCCCGCGCCGCGCGCTCCCACAAAATGGCGGCGGCCGCGGCGGGCGGGCCCGGGGCGAGGCGGAAGGGGCGGGAGCTTGGTGGAGGGGCGGGGCTTTCTGTGAGGGGGCGTGGTTTGAGGGCCATCGAGGCTACTGATGAAGGGGCGTGGCTTGAGGGCGCGTCTAGGCATGGAGGTCGGTTTGAGGGGGCGTGGCTTTTTGTGGAGGGGCGTATCCTTTTTGGCCGTGCAAGTGGGCGTGGCCTGAGTATGGAGGCGTGGTTTGGAGCAATGTATTCTTATAGGAGGGGCGTGGTTTCGTTCAAGGGGGCGTGGCTTACATGAGGCGTTAGGTGTTGGGGCCCAACCTGGAGAGAAGGAGGGTGACAGGAGGCTTCATCTCTCNTGGAGGCGTGGTTTGGAGCAATGTATTCTTATAGGAGGGGCGTGGTTTCGTTCAAGGGGGCGTGGCTTACATGAGGCGTTAGGGCCCAACCTGGAGAGAAGGAGGCTGACAGGAGGCTTCATCTCTCCCTCCAAGCACCTTAAAGGGGGGTGTAGACAGGCTGGTGTTGATCTCTTCTCCCAAGAAAGAAGGGAGAGGGTGACAGGCAATGGCCTCAGGTTGTGCCACAGAGGCTTTATACTGGATATTAGGAATTAGGGTTCTCAGGCACTGGCCGAGCTGCCCAGGGAGGTAGTGGAGTCCCCATCCCTGGAGGGGGTTAACAGGTGGGTGGATGAGGTGCTCAGGCATCTGGTTAAGTAGCAGACAGGTACAATTGGACTCCATGGTCTCAAAACCATTCCCCCTCATCCTGTCCCTGCACTCCCTGATCCAGAGCCCCTCCCAAGCTTTCCTGCAGTCCCTTTCAGCACTGGAAGCTGCTCTAAGGTCTCCTTGGAGCCTTCTCTCCTCCAGGCTGAACAACCCCAACTGTCCCACCCTGTCCTTGGAGGGAAGATGCTCCAGGTAAGGCCTCACCAGAGTAAAGGGGCAGAATCCCCTCCCTTGTCCTGTTGGCAACTACTGAATCTGCTGCTGATATAAACCCATCCTGGCACAACTTGAGGTGATTTCATAGAATCATAGGAAGGTTTGGTTGGAAGGTTTGGTTATGGTTGGACTCGATGATCCGGTGGGTCTCTTCCAACCTGGTGATTCTACGATTCTATGAAATAAGCCCTGTTTCCATGCTTCACACCCATATCATTCCCATTTTCCTGGCAATGTGGCTCCATCAGTTTATTTTCAGCAGAATGAGACTCAGTTTTTTTCCTGAAAAGCAGAGTCTTCTGGCTCGTTTTCTTTCTCAGCGCTAGATGGCATCCAAATATTGTAGTGGGTCTGAGATACAGATGAAAGATCTGGACAAGGAGAGTTGGAATGGAGAGCTGAACCACACCTGAGGAGTAAATGGGGTCTGACCCCCTGGATCAGTCCCATCTCCATGTCTGTGTGTGGAACGTGGGTTTCTGGGTACGTTGTATAAATACTGTCCTGCACTGTGCCACCATTTACACCACGAGTGAGTTTTAAATGACAAGACAAACATCGTGATATGAAAAATTCTGGATTGAAAAACATTCATTCAGGTAAAAAAAAAAAAAACCAGAATGAGAGGTTTGGGTGATTTTTTTTTTTCCCTCCAGCTGAGAACAGAGAATGTGTAAAGACAGGAGATGCAGTGAGCAGATCTCTGATGAAGCAATACCAGGCAACGTCTATTTGCTTGGGATAAGACTGCAAAAGACCCTGTCCGAGCCTCCCTGCTGTAGTTCCCAAGCCTTCAACAGGACTATGACACCGTTAACTGTTACCTGCAACTTTTTCTCCTCTCAGCTTGCTCTTCCCAGCTTTTCTTTTGGAACATACCGGCAAAGTAGAGCAGCGCTTTGCAGTCTTCTAAGACTGTAACTCCAGGTCTCCATGGAAGCAAAACACCAGCTTTCACTTGCACCTCCAAATCAAGCCAAGCAGCCTTTTCTTTTATGCACCATGAAGGAAAAAAAAAAAGATCATAACGGAATTAAGAGAGATTCTTTGCCTGAGGCACAGACTCTTTCCTCCAGAAAAATCAAAGTTGGGGTCAGGCTGAGCTTGACTGGCTTATATTTAAGCAGTT
The DNA here is from genome assembly GCA_013389865.1 of Piaya cayana. Taxonomy (NCBI): domain Eukaryota; kingdom Metazoa; phylum Chordata; class Aves; order Cuculiformes; family Coccyzidae; genus Piaya; species Piaya cayana. Next base: position 77,887 of record WAAB01024415.1, read on the forward strand.
GTTTTCCTCACATTTAGCACAGGGCATGTTAAAAAAATAAAAATTAAAAAAAAAGCTTGTTAATGAAGGTATCACTCTCCATTTTAACTCCTGCAGAAATGGATATGGCTTGATATTTGTGCTGGAAATCACCATATAAACACCGACCCATATACCACTTAAGAGTGTTCCAGGTGGATTTTTAATACCCAGGTACTCGTACAGCACCACAGAGAATGTGTAGTTCCTTAGCAGCTATTTCTACTTTTCCCAAAGCCTTAGGTGTGTAACAGCCAGCTCCTTGCTGTTATAAATCAGCATGCTGACACCTCTTTATTGCTGCCCAGACAGCCCAGGATTGATTACAGCTCTACAAGGCACTCGACATGTTTTGGGAATTGCTGCACGCACTGGAGAAAGCCTTAACTGTGCGGTCTCATAAAGGCTCGTGGGAGTCAAATATCACGTCTATGTATAGGTAATTGTCCCCAAAAGAAAGGTCTGCACGCACGATGGAGGAAAAAAACGACTCCAGTTACCAATGAGTTGGCAGATCTCCTGCTCAATGTCACAAAGATGGGACAGGGAACACACTCTCAGACACCGAGACGCATCCAATTAAAACTTAATCTGCCGAAAATCAATGCGAAACTACGTGATGTTTCCCCACATCCCATTTATAATGCACGGAAGGGAAAAAAAAAAGCCTGATGAAAAGAACCCTTTAGAGAATGACAGAATTTGCTCCATCAGGACTCACATTCTCGTTCAAGGTGTTTTGCTGCTGCTTGCCTCTCTGCCCAGCGAGCTGTTGCAATCCCCAGATGCATGAAGACGTGAGATGACTACAAATAACCCCTCAGGTGTTGTTCTAGCAGGTAGCTGTGTCCTCTCAATACCTGCAGGACTGTCTTATCGAAGACAGCCACAAACAAAACCGTAAATTAAATTGGGTGCTCGGTTCCCTCAGGCTTACCCCAGCGTGACTGCGCTGAACAAAATGAAGTAGCCTGAATTGGTAAACAAAGATGGATTTAGGAGCTAAAGGCACCTGACTCAAAAGGTCAGATAAGGATCATTCATATCTAAAACCAAAGACATCCAGCTTCCACGGTGAATGGTCTCGACTCAGTGAGCGTTCCCACAATATCTGGGTTCCCAAATCTGAAAGACTGAAGGGATCCCCTTGAGCTTTCCACTCTTCCCTCTGCTGCTGCGCACGTAGGTCATGATCTCCTCATCCCAGGTGCTGTGAGCTCCTGCTTGACCAGAGTATTTTAAGCTGTACCAGGTGATCTCTCCAGCTCAAGCTTTTTCTTTTCATGACGGGTAGCCTCACGATCGAGTTCAGGCACAGAACAGCTTGCCCAGAGAGGTTTTGTGACCTCGATCCTCACGGTTTTTCAAGGCAACATCGGATACAGCCCCAAGTAACCTGGTGTGATCCCATAGCTGACCCTGCTGGGAAGAGGAGGCTGTACTAGATGACCTCGAGCTGTGCCTTCCAACCTGAAGGACCCTGTGATCCTACAATCTTTACTTCTATTAAACAAAAACCAATTATTCAGAGAACAAATCTCTTTTCCTTTTCCCACGAACGTCATAACTTTACAGCAGAATATCACCACGACCAGTCTTTGGGCAGATAAAGCTCGCTTTGAGACAAACAAGACCTTGAACCGTTAAATATTTGCGATGCTTTAATTTCTTTTCGCTATTCTCTTAATTTATTAAGGTCAACGCCAAGGTGGAACAAGGCTCATTATTTCTACATTTGATTTTCACAACATATAAAGAACAAAAGGGTAACAGTGGTTGACAGAAGCTGACAGAGATAGAGAAAATCGGTGTCTCTCTAATTCTCCAGTGCAGAATGGACCATGCGACAGACTGACTAGAAACCTTGAAAACAGCTCTGACCCAAATTTAACCTGTGTTTAAATTCCCCAGATATAATTTCTCTTGATGTTCTTACAAACCAATCGCCTTTTCTTTGAGTGGTCAGTCTCCTTAGGCACAAAGAAAGAAAAATGATGCCATCGTCCTCCGAAAAATCGATGCACGACACCATCTTTCTGCGACGCTAAATGTTGTTGGGACGCTTAAATCGAGTGCATTAATAAAGAGAGAACACTGTTAAATGTAAGATGTGTGTGAGAAAGAAAACAAAGCAAGAACAACAAATAAATCAAAGGGATGAATCCTAGACCTTCAGTTTCTCAGCCATTCCCACGTTATTGAAGGGGTTAAGATTACTACAAATGCTGCGTTTTGTTGAGGATTCCGTATACTTTCTATATTTACCCTCTACTAGCAAGTTAATATATCACAAACTACTTTGACAAAGGAAAGGAGAGGGGTCATTCACCAGCGATAAACATTTACACGTGGAAACGATGTATTTGAGCAGCGAAACCCCTTTACAGAAGAGCTGCGCCCCTCCTTTTGCTTTAGGTGCTCAGTTTTAAGTGAGATAAAGTCATTTTATCATCTACGATTCTACGGTTTTCTGTTACAGCAGTCAACTACACACAAACAACGCTAAGTGAAAACCAGCTCACTAAATAAACACCTCTCGGGCGGTAACTAACTCTACTTTGTGTAGATATTAAAGTTCAAGTGATGATCAGCCTAAGTTGATTTGGAAAAAAAAACAACAAACGATCGAACAAACGAAGCAATAACCACCAGTTAGAGACAAAAACCCACAAGGACAGAGTTGTCTGTGAAGACTTACAGGAATGGATCCACCGGTAGAAATGGGACGGATTCTCAGCACTAAGGCACGATAGAATTGATACTAAAATATGGCTAAAACCTGACTACAGCATCGAGTGAGCAGTTAACGAGGAGTGTTCTCACGCTCAAAACACCCGGCTAGAACACTGGTGAGTTCTGTGGTCACGACATTAGTGAGTCCTGTGGCTCGGATGCTTCTAAACTTAGCGGAGCCGCACACGGCATCCCTAAAAGATGGGATTTCAGAGGGCAGGGAGGGTGCTCGTTTACATTGTACTTACTTTATCACTAAGGATTGGTTCGTAGTTGCACAATAAAATGGAATTTTCACACTAAATTTGTCCCTTTAGCCCTGCTTTTTTTTATGGAAGCCACCCATACGGCAGTTCTAAAGGGAAGAAAATGGATTTAGGAGGTCGATGGCCACTCGAGCCCAGCCAGAACCTCCTGTTGCTTCAGATCGTGGCCAGTCTGGCTCCCGCAATCCATGAAAAACCTAAGGAATGATACAAAATCCACTTAAATCAGGGAGATTCAGGTGGGCTTTGGATCAAACGCATGCTTAGCTACAGGTTTTGTGGTGCCACCGGCCTGTTCTCCCACAGATATCAAACAACATTCCCCCTCAGGAAAAAAAACGACCAATCAAACATCCAGAGCGATGGGATTTAGGAATAGGTTTAAAATATGGGGGCTGTGGAGGCTTCTCAAATGGGCCCTTCAGAAGATCAGTTGTTGCTTTGGAAAAGACACGTTTTGCCCCCGGTGAAAGCTGGAGTTGAGGTGCAACAAGGCTTTATAGAAGTCCAGATAGAGGAGATCCATTGCTTTTCCTTTGTCTGGTGATGTGATCAACCCATCATAGGAATCCACCAGGTTGGTGAGAGAGGATACGCGCCTGGTGAAAGTGCAACAAGGCTTTACAGGAGTCCAGATAGAGGAGATCCATCGCTATTCCTGCATCCACTGATGTGATCAACCCATCCTAGGAAGCCACCAGGTCGGTCAGGCAGGACTCATGCCTGGTGAAAGGTGGAGTTGAGGTGCAACAAGGCTTTACAGGAGTCCAGATAGAGAAGATCCATCAGTTTTCCTGTGATCAACCCATCCTAGGAAGCCACCAGGTCGGTCAGGCAGGACTCATGCCTGGTGAAAGGTGCAGTTGAGGTGCAACAAGGCTTTACAGGAGTCCAGATAGAGGAGATCCATCACTTTTCTTGCAATCGATCCATCACAGAAAGCCATCAGGTTGGTCATGTAGGACTTGTGCCTGGTGAAAAGTGGAGGTGAGGTGCAACAAGGCTTTACAGAAGTCCAGATTGAGGAGATCCACCACTTTTCTTGCGTCCACTGATGCAATCGACCCACCATAGGAAGCCACTGGGTTGGTCAGGCAGGACTCGTGCTTGGTGAAAGGTGGCGTTGAGGTGCAACAAGGCTTTATTTAAGTCCAGATTGAAGAGATCCATCGCTTTTCCTGCAATTGACCCATCCTAGGAAGCCATCAGGTTGGTCAGCCAGGACTTGTGTCTGGTGAAAAGTTGAGTTGAGGTGTGACAAGGTCTTATAGAAGTCCAGATAGAGGAGATCCATCGCTTTTCCTGTGTGAACCAATATGATCAACCCACCATAGGAAGTCAGAAGGTTGGTCAGGCAGGACTTGTGCCTGGTGAAAGGTGGAGTTGAGGTGTGACAAGGCTTTATATTAGTCCAGATAGAGGAGATCCATCGCTTTTCCTGTGATCAACCCACCATAGGAGGCCACCAGGTTGGTCAGGCAAGACTTGTGTTTGGTGGATGCTAGGGTTGAGGTGCAACAAGGCTTTACAGGAGTCCAGATAGAGGAGATCCATCGCTTTTCCTGCAATCAACCCATCATAGGAGGCCATCAGGTTGGTTAGGCAGGACTCGTGCCTGGTGAAAGGTGGAGTTGAGGTGCAACAAGGCTTTATTTAAGTCCAGACTGAAGAGATCCATTGCTTTTCCTGCCATCAACCCATCATAAGAAGCCATCAGGTTGGTCAGGCAGGGCTTGTGCCTGGTGAAAGGTGGAGTTGAGGTGCGACGAGGCTTNTGAGTTTGGGTGTGACGAGGTCTTATAGAAGTCCAGACAGAGAAGATCCATCGCTTTTCCTGCCATCAACCCAGGCCCGTCCCTCCCTCCGGGCTCAGGCGCGCCGCGGGGCGGCCCCGGCCGGGCTCATGAGGTTCTCGGTGATGTAGGCCACGAGGAGGCAGATGAAGACGAGCATGAGGCAGATGGAGCCGCCCACGGCCGTCATGGCCACCACGATGTCGCGCATGGCCGGGGGCTGCGGGCGGAACTCCACGCACTGGGCGGGGGGCGCGGGCCGGCGCGGCCCGTAGCGGGGCTGCAGGCACAGGCGGTAGCGGACGCCGCCGTGGGCCTCGGGCAGCAGGAAGTCCCGGCAGGCCGCGCCCAGCTCCACGCTCTCGCACGGGAACCGCGTGTAGGTGCCGTCCCACGAGCAGTTGAGGGCGAAGCCCCGGAGCCCCGCCGAGGGCCGCGGCGCCCCCCACTGCAGCAGGACGCTGCCGTTGAGCAGCACGTTGGCCACCAGCGCCCCCCCCGCCGAGCGGTGCGAGCGGCACGAGCGGCCCGAGCACTGGAAGCCCCGGGCCGGGCTGCGGAAGCACAGGCGGCCCTCCCGCCCCTCGCCCCGCACCTTGTAGGGGCACCACGGCTCCTCCTCCTCCTCCTCGGCCGACGGGGCGATGAGGAGCGGCGGCAGCAGCAG
>WAAB01024415.1:89156-103558 GCA_013389865.1 Piaya cayana
GATGACAGGAGGGAAGAAGGTTATGGGTCTGAGAGGCAGGCTGGGATGTGCTCTGATACATTCTGCTGATACCCCCAGGAGGGCAGAGCAGGGAGGGCTCAGCTGGGCTGCTGCAGCTGCATCAGGAATCGCTCAAACCTTACTGCTAACACGCTCTACGGTTGGACTTGATGATCTCAAAGGGTTTTTTCCAACCCAACAACTCCGTGATTCATCACAGAAATAGGTGTCTGCTCCCCTCCTGCTGCTTGTGCTTGAAAACTTTAAGCTGGGGATAGTTTGGCTGCTCCCAGACTCCATTTGTGTCCCACTGGGGACATCCCCACCACCAGAACGCTACACAAAATGAAAAGAACACCCCTTCAGAGGGACTGGCAGCCGTGCCATGAAGTGCTTCATCAGATTATGATCTGTGGAGATATCTGCAGGGCTGCCAGCATCGCAATTCCTGTCCTCGCTCAGACCAGCCCACATCTCCAGGACCCCCAGGTCCAGCAGCCACGTCAAGACAAGATGCTCATTGTTAGATGGGGAGGCTCCAAGCCCAGGAGAACAGTCACAGCTCAAAGGCGAGGAAAGAACACTACAAGGTTCTGCTCCAAGTCACTAGGAGGAGTCTTTGCACCAGGAGGAGGATTCAGTCAGTCACACACACCCCCTGGTTGGCACACGGTCATTTCTGTTGGAGCTCATGATCAGCTACCACCCTTGCGTTTACTCCAGACAAAAATCCAGCTAAACTCCCCTCCACTTTGCTCTGATGGGAGAAAAGGCTGTTTTAAAGAAACACTACTGAGCAAAATATTTTACAAAGACAGATTCCTTTGTATTAGCATCAGAGTAAGTCCTGGGACCCGTTCAGGCAACCCCCTGCTGCTTGGGGGTTAAAAGAAAAATAAGAAAAACTCTCCAGCTAGGGAGGGGATAGGGAAAACAAGAGGGTGAAGAAACAATAAATCAATAAGTGCTTCTAAGAGAAGCAGCAGGATGAAATCATTCGTTCAGTCTGAGAGCACTTCCATGCTATCGACTGGCGAGGCAGCCACGGCCCCAAGCACAGAGATGGAATAATGCACATCTGCAAGCACCTTGCTCAGTGCCCGAGAAGAGAGTTACCTCCTCCTGCCTTTGCTCTGGGCAGCGTTTAATGCAGGAGCCAGTTCCCAGGAGGAGCTCCAGTCTCTCATTCCTAGCATATCCCGTTTTCCTTCAGCACCTTTCAGTAGTAGTCGTCCTTCTTGCTGTCAGCTCTCTGCATGCCGGCACGGTCCTTCTGGTCTCGAAGAAGCTCCAGGTCGTCGTTGTCATCCACCTCACCTCCATGATCCTCCTGGGTGCAGAGGGAACAGCCAGGAGGGAAAGATCAGCCAGGCCTGGAAGAGGAGACCCTGAACAGCTGTTCTACCAAACCAGCCCAGCCTGGGAAACTCAATATGATGGAGTAAAATCCTTCTCTGCCAGGGGACCTGGCCTCCAGCTGGAAGCATCCCTACCCATGCCAGAGGGTGGAACTGGATGGGCTTTGAGGTCCCTTCCAACCCAAACCACTTCATGATTCTATATCCCTTCTCAAAGCACTGGTGCAGTTCTTCCCAGCTGTTCCACAGACCAGTAGGACCCGTTTAGCAGAGGACTAGAGGGCTCCCAGTGAATTTCTCACTACAGCAATAACCGAAGGGGGACGCTTGGAGACACATGGAGCTCGCCTTGCTGCACCAGCACAGCTTGTAATTCACCCCAGCTGCTGTTTGGTGAGCATCCCGCAGCTCAGAGAAATGAGGAATGGAGCATAAAGGGTACCCTAAACACCTAAGAAAGAAAGGGGAGTGGAGGCAAGCAGGCTCCAGGTTTATTCTGGAAACCCGCCTCACTGAGCAGGCAGAGAACACTGAAGTCAATGCTCACATCTGCTTTCCTAAAAGCCGAGTGGTACCCGGCTCTCGGCTACCAACACACCCAGGTAACAAACACACCAGAGAGGGAAAGAGGAAGAACCTTGGTGTCGTACAATTTCTTGCTCCTGATCGTCTTGATAGTCATCCAGTGGGTCTTCCCTGGGCTTGGCAGCTCTGCCAGCATCCTGAAAAATACACAAAGTCAGACCCTGCTGACCTGCGGTTGGACTCGATGATCCGGTGGGTCTCTTCCAACCTGGTTGTTCTATGAATCTATGATTCTATGACCTGCTTCCATTCCCCACTAGGGATACAGCTCTTGCATCAGAGCCCTGGGCCAGGAGCACTGGGCTACAGACCCAGGATCGGGGGGAGCAGAGAGACAAGGGGGCAACTCAAACTCCACGAGCACTTTCTCCACCCAGTCTTTGTTCCTATGTGCTGGCAACAACCACCCAACACCTTCCACCATGGGAAGAGAGGCTCTCGCACAAGCTGCTCTTGCATTAAGCCCCAGGCCTGCTGGGAACCTTCAAGTTATTTAGGGTTAAGCTTTGGGGAGTACAGCAGAGCCAGGTATTTATCACTAATTCTTTCCACATTGCACTAATCTTAAGGAGGTGTCGCTCTGTCGGTGCCAGCGTCTCTTTTTTTGTTTGATTTCATTGGCTTGGATTTCTTTTTAAAAAGCTCACTATTAATCTTGATTTTAAAGCCTGACAGATAAAACACTCCTTCTTAAAAACAAGCAACACTCAGCTGCTTGTCATAACAAGCCAACATTTCCCTGACGCAGAGTCTGGTTTCAGACAGCAAGGAGCACTTGGAAAAAACAAATGGATTCCATCGGCGAGGGGGCACACAAGGAGGCAGAGCTCTCGCCGTATCCCATCCCAGGGGCAGCAACGGCTGCACCAACCAGACCCTGAGCACAGACCTGTATTATCCCCTTCAGGATCCATCCAGGAACACGATGTTCTCTTTAAGCTCCCTGCCTCCCCCACTCATAGCTGGGGATCTCACCCTGGCCCCGGCCGGTTGCCCTCCTGTCAGTCACCTTCAGGGGCTTCTCCTTTGACTCTTCTTTCGCACCGGGCTCCTTGAACTTCTCCAAACCTCCCACCTTCTCTTCGAAGTCAGGTCTCTCCAGCTCAGCTTCCTCAAACTCGTCCTCGCCTTGGTTGTTGGGATCCTGGGCAGGATCTGCAGCATCATCTGGCATCTGGACAAGAGAAGCTTGTGAATAGCAGGTGGGACATGCCCTCAGGAGACTGAGCTGTGGTCAGCCTGCTCTCACCAGCAACCAGGATGTGCTGTAGCACTTCAATCCCACCTCTCTTCAGGCATGTTTGCAGTTCTAAAAACAAACCCACCAGTTATTATCCCTCTGAATCACTCCAGCACCAGAATTTTGAGCTGCATGTTACAGAAATTGCTGGGAAAGCACCAACATAAGTGGACACCTGGATTCTTATTCAGAGCCAGGGCTGCATCCAGATAACAGCACCACTCACCATGGGCTCCTGGACAATAGGCTCCTTCTGAGAAGGCAAGTTCTCCTCTCTCTCGATCACTCCTGCATCTGCAAGGGAAAGGGACGGTTACCAGTGTGTTCTCACAAAAGCCTGAGCCACCAGCTGAGACCCCACTGCTTGGGGCAGAAGAAGAGAACTAATGAGAGAGAAATGGAGCCTTTTGAAGATAGACCTGAACTGCACATGGCTCTGATGTGTCCCAGCTCTGGCACTCATCACTTCATAGAATCACAGAATCACCAGGTTGGAAGAGACCCACTGGATCATCGAGTCCAACCATTCCCATCAATCACTAACCCACGTCCCTCAGCACCTCGTCCACCCGTGCCTTAAATGCCTCCAGGGAAGGTGACTCAACCCCCTCCCTGGGCAGCCTCTGACAGTGCCCAATCACCCTTTCTGGGAAATTTTTTTTCCTAATGTCCAGCCTGAACCTCCCCTGCTGGAGCTTGAGGCCATTCACTCTCATCACCTGGGAGAAGAGCCCAGCTCCCTCCTCTCCACAACCTCCTTTCAGGTAGTTGGAGAGAGCAATGAGGTCTCCCCTCAGCCCCCTCTTCTCAAACCAGGGGCTGACAACTTCAACCCAAAGCACAGAAGGAGCCTGAGGGACAGCAGCGTTCCCAGCCAGAGAGCAGCACAGCAGAGTCAATCCTTTAGTTCTTAATCCCAAACAAGTCAGAGAGGTCAGAGCTATTGGTCCTGACGCTGCCTTATACCTGCCACGAGGCCTTTTCTTTTCAGGGTAGAAACTGCTTTGATGTCAACCAATTAGTTCAGATCCTCTAAGGGGACCTGCTGAAAATTGGGTCAGCAAGACATGAAAGAGCAGCTGAGCCAAGCTGTGGGACAGCACGGGAATACCAAAGCTCCTCTCCAAACAGGGATCTGCCTGCGCGTGAGCTGCTACTGAGCTGCTGCTGTTCTGGGAGGAGGATTTCACCGGCGCAGAGCGAGCTGAACCAACAGCCTGGGAGGAAATCACCCACCCTGGGCGACTGCGGCCTTTTCATCCCAGATTTAGTTAGACCCACTGACCTTTGGCTCCGCTCCGTGACATCCTTCCTCTGTTCCAAATCTAGAGCCAAAAATCTACTGCCAAAAATCCAGGCTGAGCCCATCCTTATAGCATCTAATAGGATGCAAGCCAGCGTTTCAAATGAGATCCTCCCAGGAGCCTCGGCTCCCGGCTTCCCTCCCTCGCTGCATTCAAATCCGCAGCAACAAATTAGCTACATGAAAAGCCACCTACTTAATCATTCTGCCTCAGTCCAGCAACATCCAGCATTAGCATTAGTCACAACCACATGTCACTATCTCTTTTTGACAGAGGGAACCAGCCAGCTTCCAGATCTTAAAGGTTATTCCCGTGCGTGCGAGAGAAACGCACGGCAGAGCCTGTTTGCAGGGAAGAAATCAGTTTATACAGCGTTCACCCTGCCTCTTGAACGCAGCAGAGCGCCTCTGCACGGGCTCTCAGACCAGATACCTCCGCTCAAAAGCCCATTTTAGCTTTCCACAGCCTGCCTGGCTTGCTCTAATCCATTTTGGATGGTTTCTTTATTTGCAAAGGAGGTTTGCGGCTTCCCTCTGACGCTCACAGATGTACAGCTGCAATTAGAATCATAGAATCACCAGGTTGGAAGAGACCCACTGGATCATTGAGTCCAACCATTCCTATCAAACACTAAACCATGTCCCTCAGCATTAGAATTAAGTTCACCTTCCCTTTGTTTCGAGCCATGGAAATGCTGCCGCCCCCCTGCGATGCCCTGAAAGGTTTTATCATTTTATAGCTGTTTTCTGTTGTTTCACACAACACAAATGGTTATTTAATTGTTCCCTCATTTCACCCCTCACACCTGGCTACCATCACTGGCCAACTGATAAACCTCATCTGGAAAACAAGCAAAGAAAATATTCTTCCTTTAGATACACAATCTAAAGGATTCTTTATCACCTGGTTTCACAGAATCACTAGTTTGGAAAAGACCCACAGGATCATCAAGTCCAACCACTCCCACCAACCACCAAACCGTGCACCCCAGCACCTCATCCACCCGTCCCTCAAACCCCTCCAGGGAAGGTGACTCAACCACCTCCCTGGGCAGCCTCCGACAGTGTCCAAAGAACCTTTCTGTGATTCTGTTTTTTCTGATGTCCAGCCTGGATACGCCCCATGATGATGAAATTCACACCAAGTCAAGGGAACTCATACCCATTTCAAGTTCCTCATCATCCGTCCTTTCCCTCGTGCCTTCCTGACCCGCTATTTGCTGCTCTTCCCCTCTCTCCTGCTGGAGTGGCTGGGGGCTGCCCTTCTGCCCAGGTTCGGCATCAAAACGAAGGCTCTTCGGGTGACCGTGAGCTTGTTCTTCATCCATCTGGGCGTTCACTTGGTTAACGATGGCTTTCCAGCTGCGGCAAGGGGACGAAACAGAGCAGAGCAGCTCAGCAACCTCAAGAGATTCCACACTGCCACACGAGAACGGCGAGCAGAGAAAAGAAAAAAAGCCTCCAACACATTCAGAAGTCTGTCCTAATTTAACTTCATGGCAAAACTAGTGGATTGTATCCATTACCATCATCTCTGCTCGAAACAGAACATTTAATACACCATGTAAGTACGATATAAGTTACACTTCATAAACACAATTATAGCACTGCTTTAATATCATTCATATGATACAATAACACAACCACAGAGCAATAAACTCCAGTTCACAACAAAAAGACACCTCCCACAGGATTAGGGGCTCCAAGCCCCATCCAGCCTGGCCTTGGACACCTCCAGGGATGGGGCAACCTGGGCATGGGGCTCATTCCACTGCACAGAAACGATCTGGAGGTCAGAAGAAGCAGAATACGTTCCTATCAGCTCGAGCGAACTCCTGAGCAGCCCAGAAGGTTGGGCTGTCTCATAAGGAATGTTTTCTTCCCAAATATCCTTACTCAGGGACACCTTGAGAAACAAAGAAGGGTAAAGCGAGGGATGAAATCACTAACAGGGACTCTCTGAAGTCCACTTAAGACATTTAAGTTTTTAACTTTTAACTTTTTAATGTTTGATAGGAATGGTTGGACTTGATGATCCAGTGGGTCTTTCCAACCAGGTGATTCTATGATTCTATGAACTGCTGAGAAAGGACAAGCAGCCTCAGTTTCAGCAGCTCTCAGCGTGCTGCCACCACGCAGACCTTCCAGTAAGAAAAATCCTAACCTTCAGCTCACATTTCCCCATTATAAACCCATCAAAATGCAAATTGGCTAGCGAGAGCTCAGCTGGAATCTGCTGGTCTCAGCCACCCAACGCCAGAGCCCTTTGGCACGGGATGCTCGGCCTCCTTTCTCCTCCGCTGTGGTTCGAGAATGTTCTTGGCACCGACACCTTCCGGGGAAGGTTGGTTTACGAGCTCCTTATCACAAATCTCACACAGTGTAAATCACAGCCACCAGCTGCTCCAGAATTTCTTGGTGATAGATCCAGGAAAAGAAACGCATGCCAAACACACCACGATCTCTGTCCTCGCAGAAAGTATTTGCCAAACAAAGCCACTATTTGCTATTTCTGCTTCACGGAGCGGCCACGGCATCCTCTCTAGGGGGAGGAAAGGCCATGCTGTCATCACAGTTTCAATCCTCACCTTCGGCTACACCCACAAATCCCTCCCCAGAAAAAGGCAGAGCATCCCCATGCTGTTTTCTGCGAGTCCATGCGGGTGGTACCTGGCACAGGGGGACACTGCCCTCCAAAGAACTTCACAATGCAGCATAAATGACCTGATGGCAGGTGAAGGGCACAGACAGAAATGGCAAAGAAAAATGGGGAGGATCAGGTTGAATGGAGAATGAAATTCACAAGTAAAATAGAAATTAAATCTCGTTTGCTCCAGTAAACTGAGCAGACGTGACCTGGGTACCCGTGGGGATAAGTTAAATGAGGAAGCGCTATTTTTGTAATATTTTTGTGGGATTATGGCCAGACTTTGATGAATTTCAGTCTCAGAAAGACTTTTTTTTTAACCTTTGGAAAGCAAACCAGTCTCCTGCGAGGGCTGCTGAGACGGTGACGTTTCTGCTGTGCCTGTACAGCATCCAGTACAGGCAGATGCTGGTCCCTGGCTGATGGGACGAGGAGTAATGATTTAAAGCTGAAAGAGGGGATATTGAGGTGAGATATTGAGGTGAGATATCATGGAGAAATGTTTTCCTGTGAGGGTGGAGAGGCACCGGAACAGGTTGCCCTGGGAAGCTGTGGCTGCCCCATCCCTGGAGGGGTTCAAGGCCAGGTTGGATGGGGCTTGGAGCCCCTGATCCAGTGGGAGGTGTCCCAGCCCATGGCCAGGGTGGAATTGGATGGGCTTTGAGGTCCCTTCCAACCCAACTCATTCTATGACCGCCCGTTGCTCCTAGATCACCACATAACCTCGGAGATGAGAAGCTTTCCTATCTCCAAGGTCTGTTTTTTCCTGCAGAACTTGGAAGGTTACTAATTAGTGGAAGAAATGAGCAAGTTGCAGCCCTCGCATGCAACTTAATGCCTGTTATTTATAGAGAGTGAAGGAATTTTTTAAGCATCCTTGCTGCTGCAGAGGGGTCGCTTCTGTCACGCGGAATTTCTTCAGTTTGCTAAACAAACCAGGATATTTAAGTCGTGTCACTGAAAGGGAGGAGATCTCCTCAAGTCACCGACTCCCATCCCCTAGCGGGTAGGAAATCCACGCTGACCCTTCTCTCACTCAGCAGTAGCTCCTCTTTCTCTCTCCTCCCCGCACAAGCGCTCCAAGCAGTTCAAGCAGAAAACACAATAAACACAACAACAGAGAGACTAGGGACGAGCCTCTTTGGTATCGTTGAGCCTGAACGCTGAGAGCAGAAGGAATTTTTTGTTTCACCAACCTTTGCATTTGCGCCTCCTTGTTCCCAGCCGGGTGGTGGTTGCCTGGCACTGGAGGTTTTTCTGCTGCCGAGGGTTGTTTGGGATCAGAGCGCAGCAACCCAGGGGCCTGGCTTTGCTCCTCGCTTTTCACCTGAATGCGCATCACCATCTTGAGATCCTGCAGAGAAGACACGTGCGGACGGCCAGGATCTACACCAGCTCCTAATCCTAGATTATCAGATACCCGCAGGTCTCCCTTGCATCTGGGGAAGGCTTATGGGTCAGAAAAATTCCTCTCTCTCAAAGAACAGATTCAGAAATGCTCTAGAAACGCTCTTTCTCCTTCCACAGAGCCAAGAGGAAACCATTTAGATCCTCCATGACCCAAGCTGAACTTGGGTAGGTGAGGAGAGGAGGAAAAACAAAGCTACCTCTATAAAAACCCACACGCTGCAATTATCATAGTTACTGTAATGACAGTCTAACCACACTGCAATTATTATAGTTTTTTTTTTAGAGATCTGCCTTCTGTAGGCTCGCTCCCAATCAGCCCAGGAGGCAGGGGAGGTGATTGATTGTACGATTTACTCTTTGCAGATCCAGCAGGATCCAGAAGAAGAACCCCAGTCCCGTTCACCTGAGCCCAGACGCTAAACCACAAACTCCTAAGAGTGTGTAAGGGCTCAAAACTGAGTTGTGGCTGCCTCATCCTTGGAAGTATTCGATGCCAGGTTGGATGGGGCTTGGAGCCCCTGATCCAGTGGGAGGTGTCCCAGGGACACCTCCCACTGGATCAGGGGCTTCAAGCCCCATCCAACCTGGCCTTGAACCCCTCCAGGGATGGAGCAGCCACCCCTCAGTTTTGAGCTCCGAACGCAAGGGCTGCACAAACAAAGCACATTTGGACTCGATGATCCCACGGGTCTTTTCCAACCTGGTGGTTCTACGATTCTGTGAAGCAGCAAGGGAGCAGGACTCACTGGGTTCCCGTTCGGGAGGCTGTTCATGGTCCGGGTGAATCGGATGACGTGGCCATCGCCGTGTCGGGCTGGCCAGGCCGGCATCACCTCAGGCAGCGAATTGGCATCGTGCAGCGGGGCTGGACGGGTGAAGAGGACATCAGCCTGCGGCCTCTGAGCATCGTTACTGTACACGCTCTGGCCCTGCAGCAGAGGGACATCCGCCTGCTTCTGAACCCCAGAGACCTGCGACGCCACTGGGTTCCTGAGAGGGTGATTCTCCTCATGGACTGGAAAAGCCTGCAGGGAAGAAAGAACAAGAGCAAACTCTAAGGAATGAGCTCAGTTCCCCAAGTGACAGGGGACAGGACGAGAGGGAACAGCCTCAAGCTCTGCCAGGGGAGGTTCAGGCTGAACATTAGGAAAAAAATTTTCACAGAAAGGGTCATTGGGCAGTGTCAGAGGCTGCCCAGGGAGGGGGTTGAGTCACTTTCCCTGGAGGGGTTTAAGGGACGGGTGGACGAGGCACTCAGGGACATGGTTTAGTGTTTGATGGGAATGGTTGGACTCGATGATCCAGTGGGTCTTTTCCAACCTGGTGATTCTATGAAAGCTCCAAGCCTGAAACCCACAGACACGGTGCAGAACTTGGGTTTCCTGGGAGAACCGCACCTTCTGCCTCCCGAGCTGCAGCTGGTTGTTGGCTGGGACCACCGGCTGCTCCTTCAGTGCCTGAAACTGCTGCTGCCCCTTCCCAGCGCCTCCTCCTTTGAAACTGGGCATCTTCTGCAGAGCTTCCTTGAGCTGCCTGAACTCTTCCATCTGGGTCTGAAGGGGTAAGAAGGGAACAGAGAAACCTCTCGTGATAACAGGGTTGAACAACTTGCTGAGAAGGCCCACTTTTTATGGACAATTGTTCAGCAGATACACTAACGATGGGACCTATTTTATATATATCGAAGTCCACAACCATTAACGACACGGCCAGCTTCCCCTCCAGATTTCACGGACGTTCAGCATTCCCCCTTTGCCAGTCTTGCATCTTATTTTATTGCACATTTTCACCTTTGAAGGGCTGACCCGTAACACGGATTCTTTGCCCGATGCTCTTTGGTGCTTGAGCCATTCACACGACTCCTGCCTTTGCACAATCGAGCCCCGGGTCTTGTTAGGTGCAGCTCCCTCTCCTCCTGTGCCTCACCCTCCTGCACCTCCAGGTCAGCTTTTCTTCCTCCCCTGAAGGCGATTCTCCATGGAAGTGCTCATCTCCGCAGGGCAAACGATAATTGCCATAATCCTACTTGACAATTCAATTTACTCGGCAAGACAAATGAAAATCGATTCTCCTGGACTGCTAAGCAAACGCAACACTTTTCTCTCTCTACAGCAGCTTATTTCTTCCATCTCTGAGCTTGAAAAAGCTACTCAGGAAAAGCTCCCCACTCCCACCCCAGTTATTTATAGCAAATTGAGGAGGGAGAACTTTTCACATCTTGCCAGGGTACCTGGAAAGGGACCAAAACAGGGACCGGGCAGAGCAGGGCAGCTCGCAAACAGCAAGGAAAGTTTAGCAGGAAATTAATTCCTCAGCAGGCTCTGTTGATTGCAGTTCTGAAATTTGACCTTAAAATCAACATTAAGAGAACAAACCCAAACCGCTCAGCAAAGCTAACAATAAAGGAATGAGGAAAAGAAAAGGGAGCCAAAACCAGCTCGTGGGATACGGCCCTAGCTCGTCGGACACCGCTTCCAGTCAGAACAAGCCAGATGAAGCAAAACAGGTTGAGAGAGTCGGGGTTGTTCAGCCTGGAGAAAAGAAGGCTCCGAGGAGACCTTATAGCGACTTTCCAGTAGCTGAAGGGGCTCCAAGAAAGCTGGGGAGGGGCTGTTCACAAAGTCTTGGAGTGACAGGACTGGGGGCAACTAATGCTGCTCAGAGTATCTGCTCGCTCACACACTTGAAGTGCTGATTGTTTTCTCTAATGCAGCACAGCTACTCATGGAATCATTGAGGCTGGAAGAGACCTCTAAGCTCATCCAGCCCAACCATCAGCCCAGCACCTCTGTGCCTACTAAACCATGTCCTGAAGTGCCACGTTCACACGTGTCTTCCTTATTTCTACTCTAAATCTCCCCTCTTTCAGCTTCAAACCGTTTCCCGTCACCCTATCCCTGCATTCCCTGATCCAGAGCCCCTCCCCAGCTTTCCTGGAGCCCCTTTCAGCACTGGAAGCTGCTCTAAGGTGTCCCCAGAGCCTTCTCTTCTCCAGGCTAAGGCGGGTCAGCTCTCTCAGCCTGGCCTCCTATTTCCATAGCATCAACATAACAACGTAACAACAAAATTTTTGGTTTTTCCCTTGCAGAAAATACCTTTGTGTCTCTCTAATCTTAAGGCAACACCACTTGCAAGTCTGCCCTGGCCTCCAAAAGCATCGCTAATGAACACCGACTTCTTTTAGACACAGCTCTTCGCAATGTTTTATAGGTCCTCGGGCTTCACAGGGAGATGCAGAAAAGGACCTTGTTGCCAGGGTTGTTGAGTGTCTATTTTGATAGGAATGGTTGGACTCAATGATCCGGTGGGTCTCTTCCAACCTGGTTGTTCTATGATTCTATGATTTGTAGCCTCTCCAAGCTAGGCAAGGCACCTCTGCATTGCTGTTTCTGCAATTAATTCCACAGCCATAAGCAGAGATAACCCATCATCACTTAAAGTGGAATTATCTGAGATGTGGGTAAAGTGACAAGAGGCATCCCAGGGTCGGGAACGTGTTTGTTCTCCCTTGAACCACAAGGATTTGTGTAGCATACCTGTGTTTTCAGCTCCAGGCACAGATTCTCTGCGAGAACTCTACTTTTATGGAACGCAGCTGTACTACAGCACCTACCAGCACTGGTTTAAGCAACTCATCACAAAGCTGATAACTAGATTTATTATTTAGAGAACATTTGATGATACACCCAGACCCCAGTGAGCGACTGTCCCACGTGGCCACAAATACCCCCTTAGCGATTACCTGGGCATTAAGGAGCTGTGAGTGAACCTCCTGGTGGGCCTTCCGAAGCAGCTTGCTCTCTTCTCTGAGTTTATAGACTGTATCTGCAAAAGAAGATGAGATTTGCTCAAGAGAGCTATTTCTGCACGTGCAGTGTCTCCCTTTCTTATCATAAACTCCTCTTGACCTCATAGTTCTTAGCTTAGGGACACGGTTTAGCATGGAACTTGGTGGTACTAGGCTTACAGCTGGATTTGATGATCTTAAAGGTCTTTCCCAAGCTAAATGATTCTATGATTCTGATCTCTCCAAGCCCAGGAGTTATGGTGAGGCACCAGCCAGGGATAAGCCAAACACACTAACGAATCTGAATTATCCTCCTTTCAGCACCCAGGAGTCCTGCCCTTCCAAGGAATTTCCTCCCTTCTGGAGTGTCTCAGGCTATCGCCATCAGGGCCATAGAATCAGAGTTAGATCAGGGTTAGAAGAGACATTTACAGGTCATCCAAGCCAACCCCAGGTAGGAGCAATGACATCTTCACCCAGATCAGGTTGCTCAGAGCCCCATCCAACCTGACCTTGAATGTTTCCAGGGATGGAGCCTCCACCACCTCCTTGGGCAACTTCTACCAGTGTCTCACCACGCTCAGCGTAACAAATCCCTTCCTTATATCCAGTCTAAGCTGAACTCGGGCTCTTGACGTGCTTGCCAGCAGAATAAGGTGCTTGTTTCTTCATTTCCCCCACCCTCTGCAGCTGAACAGCAGGGAGCAGGGTCACGGCCCCTGCCTGTGGTAACTGGAAGGTCGAGAAGCTGCAAGAGGAATCTGTCAGGTCTCCTAAACCCAGAGGAGACCCAGTGAGGAGGTTTCCCTCCTCCTGCAAGGACGATACAAACAAAAAAACCCACAATCCACTTAGAGAAAGCAACCACAGGACAGCTTGGACCTCAGGTACATTTACTCCTGGGCTGTCAAGGAGCAACCTTGTGCCTTGCAGACCCCGGGCTGGGCTCCTTTCAAGCTCTCGCATGCTCCTAAGTAGTTCAGCGACAAGATACACAAGGCAGTTATGTTCCACTGCCTTGCATACAACTAAACCAAAAGAATGACCATGTCAAAAGATCCTAAAGGTCTCTTAAAACATCCCTAGAACCACGCTGGGACATCTCCACACACACAGTTGCACCAGCAAGGACAAGGAGAGGGGGTTTTTTTGGGTTTTTTCCCCCATAAGAAGGTGGTAGAAATCCCTCAGTTGCATTTTAACAGCCCTGAGCAATGCCTGCTGCTCAGATACCTCTCCTGCTCTGCTCCGCTCGCTGCCAGAGGCTTCCAGCACAGGCCTCCTGAGGGCACATTATAAATAGAAAGTGCTGGTGGAACCTCAGGAAAGAAAACGAGGCATTAGCAATGCTACCAGCTCTGTCCTCACCCCCTCCCGAGACCTCCTCGCTCTTTTGTACGGCACGGTTACCAATACTTAAGGGAAGATTTACCAGCCAGCTCTGAGCTCACAGCACAGGAGAGAGATGGTGCCAAGAGAAGAGCAGCCTGGGAGGACAGACGGAGAATATTAATTCATATCTCAGCCTTAAGCCAACCTGCCTGCCTCCTCCCCTCTTGGAATTGGGTTTTTTTTCCTGATCGTTATTCTCCTTTCTCTGGCAGAATTAAGTTTTCTTCCTTCACTGGGGGTTGCATACGTCAAGGAGAGAGACAATCAGATATTTAGGGTTTGTTTGCTTGTGCTCAATTCCCCCTTTCTCAACCTGGATGCTCATCGGAGACTCAGGTTTTGTTCATCAGGGAAAAAATTAAAAAAAGCAAGACATCAGCAGATTTTGCTCGCTCAGATCTAATGTGAGTAAGAAGAGGTGTGAACCTTAAAATCCCCACAATTTAATTAAACGGCAGGCTAAACAAGAATTGGGAATTAAAGGGATCAGCATTCCTCTGCAATACTTGTACTATTAAATGTGTTTTATAGACCTCCACCATTAATTATAAAAAGCATGTTTAATTTGCTTCCAAGATGAAATGTTAGCATTGACACGACTTCAGCAGCATGGGAACTGCTTTCCAGTGTCAAAAGTGTATAGAGAAGTGGGAAATTTATATAGAAGTAGAATTATAGAA